>JAMPIV010022816.1:262500-348199 GCA_024509875.1 Oreohelix idahoensis
CAGCTTTTCCAATGCAGCTGTCAATTTCTGTATCTAGAGAGTTTGTCATTGATGGTAGACCCCAGGTATGTGAAGTGATGCATCACTGCCAATTCATAGTTATCGAAAGTGATAACTGGTGAAACTTCCACATCCTGACTCAGTAGATTTGTTTTCTTTAGACTTATTGTGAGGATAAAAGTCCTTGCATGCTTGGGTGAAACGATTCATCAAGCTCTGAAGCTCCTGTTGACTTTGAGTGATGACTGCAGCGTCATCAGCGAATAACAAGTCTCTTATAGGGCCCCCAGAACTGAGAATCAGATTGATCACATATGCATAAGTAAGAAGTTTAGGTCATCATTGCATAATGTAAAAGTATGTAGAGGAGCAGATGTGGTATCGGACCACCATCTTCTGTTGGCTAAAACAAAATTAAAACAAATTTACAACAGTATATAGCTATAGACAACAGTATAATGTGGGCTATCTAAAAAATTAGGAAATAAGATAAAACTTTTCAATCACAGTATCCAACGGAGATATCAACAGCTTCAGGCTGACCCCTGCTTTCTTTGAACTTATTCAAGTTGACGTCTGAACGAAGAAGAAGAAGAAGCTTCCAACAAATACCAAGTACTCCAACAGCTGGAAGATGAAGCTGATACGGAAGACCACTGGCAACAAGTAACAAATATACGGAACGGGACATGTGAAGAAGTACTGAGAAACAGAGAACATCAGCACAAAGCATGGATAACAACAGAAACCATTAGCAAGATAGAAGAAAGGAAAACAAGAAAGCAGATTTAAACAGAAGAAAAACCAGAAGTTCCAAAGCCAAACTCATGAAGTGTACATAGAAGCAAACAAAGAAGTAAGAAGAAACACCAAAAGAGACAAGAGGAAGTATATTGAAGAGTTGGCAAGGGAAGCAGAGGAAATACGTATGAGGGACCTGTACAACAACACAAAGAAGCTAACAGAGAAATAGAAGCAAGCAAATTGCCTCATAAAAGATAAGAAAGGAAAATTGCTTAGTAATATACAAGAACAAGTGAAGACAGAACATTTTGAGGAACGTTTCAATAGACCAGCTCCAACTAATCCCCCACACATCCAGCCAGAAGAAGAGGAGCTACAAATCAGCTCTGAGCGACCAATTAAATAAAGATAGTCATAAGGCTTCTGAGGGATGGAAAAGCAACTGATCCAGATGCATTCCAGCAGAGGCAATAAAACAGATATTGATACCCCTACAGAGATATTATACAAACTACTTGGCAAAGTCTGGGAGAGAGAGGAAATACCAGCTTCTTCTTCTTCTTCTTGCGATCGCATCTTTGATGTTTGCACCGTCAGACGAGTTCTCATGATGAATTCGACTGTTGTTTGAAGTTCCTCTTTAGCTCCATATAGCTTTGAGTTTAGTGTTGTGTCATTGGGCCAGTATATCTTTCTTAACTGGTCATACAGAGGACAATCCTGTAGAACATGCTCAGCAGTTTGTTCGTTTAGTCCACATGTGCACAGTGGTGAAGCAGACAATCGTAGCTTGTGCATGTGTTTATTCAGTTTGTTATGCCCTGTCCTGAGGCGCAAAATAGTTATCTGTCCCTGCCAGTCGAGAGTGTGATAGTCGTCTTTGGGTTGGTTCTGTTCTCTTCTGATAGCCTGGATGGCTCTCTTTTTCTCAAAGTATGTGACTTCATTATCTTCTTGTTCACATTCTCCTCCCTTTTTTGCAAGTTTATCTGCCTTTTCATTTCCGGGTACACCACAATGAGATGGTACCCACTGAAGTATGGTTCTCTTTTTGGCAGCTACCTTGTTTAGTTCATTTCTCAGATGCGAGAGTTTACCACCCTTGAGAGCTTGCAGGACAAGACAGTGCACAGTTTTATCTTTGCTGCTGAGCTCAGATTTACTAGCATTTCGTTGCTGATTTTGTCTGGGCCGGGTGACTTTTGGAACTTAAGCTTGGAAATAGCGTTCTGTAGTTCTCCTAGTGTGATGGGTTCCCTCATTGGGGCAGGAGTATCTGCCTGTCCCATGGTTGCCAGTATTTCTTTTCTTATCTCTCTCTGATGGTCTATGTTAATGGGTAAGTTGTTTTCTGAACTGTATCTTCTAGCAAACAGGTCTGCAGCTTGTTTTCCTCTGAAAAGTTTGCCACCTTCATCCAATGTGATAGTCTGCCTAGGTGAGGAACGCTCTTCATTTAGAGACTTGACTAATCTCCAAAGTTTCCTGCCATCTTTCTCAATGTTCAGCGATGCCGTTTTAGTTCTCCAGCTTTTCCGTTTTACTTCTAGCTTTGTTCTCTGAAACTCTGCTACAGCCTTTTTTCATTTGTTGTGAGTTTCAAGTGAAGGCTGAGACATAGGCATCCTTTGGGAATGGTTTCTTTTGCAGCTTGTAGTATGCATCTGTTGAAGTCTTTTACCACTTCATTAATGTCTCTGTTCTGTACCTTGAGGGTAGACAGCAGCGTGTTCACCTGATGCCTGAATAAACCCCAGTTGGCTTTTTTGTAGTTCCATCTTGTAATGGCTGGGCCTGTACTGAGAGTTGCACTCTGGACAGTAAGAAAGATTGGGCGATGGTCGCTTCCCCCTAGTTGGTCTCCTACTTCTCTACTAATTGATCCAGCTATATCTGGTGTGGAGAAGGCAAGATCTGGTGTTGAAGTTGTGTGCCATCCTCTGGAGTAGAAGGTAGGAGTATCTGTGGCATTATTGACTAGGATTAGGGAGTGATCATCTTGCCATGTTTCAACCTCTTCACCTCTGTGATCTAGATGGTTATAGCCCCAGCTCTGGGAGTGGCTATTAAAGTCTCCAACTGCTATAAAGTTGGTGGCTGGTACCTGTATAGAGCTGAGACTCAGGGGTTTGTTGTTTGGACAGTAATAGTTCAGAAGTTCTATTTCCATCTTGTCTACCTTTATCTGCAACAGCTGATATTCTGCTCCATCCATGTAGATTTTCCTTTCGTGTGCATGAATGTTATTCCTTACAAGAGTAAGTACTCCTCCTTTTCGTCTATCTTGTCTGTCGGATCTGAAGCATTGATATCCCCTTATTTTAAAGGTTTGATCTGCTTTCAAGTGAGTCTCTTGGATACAGCAAACACTGACTTGCTTCTCATACAAGATGTTTTCCAGCTCTGTCTTTTTGCTGTATCAAGCCTGCTTGCTGTTCACCCCCTCTGCATTCCAGTGCATCATGACAAGTGGCACTCTGGGTTTCTCTTTTTCTGCTTTGTTTCGGTCAGTAGTTCTCCTCCGCCGTCTGCTGACTCCACAAGACGGTCTAGAGGGTCGTCCAGTAGCTGAGGGTGGGCTCTGTCGAGGCTCAGAGCCCAGCATTGCACCTGCCTGGTGGAGCTCCACAGGGCAAGCACCAGTACGAGATTTATTTGACGGTGTACTCATCCATAAAAAAAGCGAGTTGCGTGATACTGTGGTTTCCGATGCGCCTTCTGGCCCAGTATCTACGACTTTAGCACCTCTTCAACAGGAGAGTGGGCTCATCCCTAATCTGTTTATGTTCCCAGTAGTAGACTATTCGCAAGCAGCCTGGGGGTGTCACTGCTCTGCGCGGACCTTGTTTACCGAGGCGGCGTCCGAGCTCGTATGGTTGCATTATCTTCAAAATAGACCTGTCTTTCCCGTGGCTTTTCTGCCATCCTGCAACTTTGAGTTAGGGAGTTCTGAGCTCCAGTCTCTTTCCCAGGCATTTTATCCTGGCCTGGCACACATACAGAGGACCCCACTTCTGGTACTAAGTTAGCAGTTGGGGATAGGTGGGGTGGCACACTGTGCATTCCCCGTCATCCAGGGGGGCTCTCCAACTATGCAGAGCTTGCACAATGCTGTGCTCTGGTTCTGGTCTATCCCAAGGAATCCTCACGTCCTGCACAGAGCCACTTCCAGATACCCACCACCTGCCATCTCTCCATTGTAGAAATCTCCTGCATGCGGCCATCCAGTCAAGAGCCAGTATTAAGTCTGGTGCCCAAGTGATCCCCCCAAGCTTAGTGTGCAATGCTGGGTTCTCATCATGCTGCAACACAGGGGGGATTGTGATGCTCAGCCATCTCTCTCAACTCTGCACCGATAAGTGACATCGGGGACTTAACTGTGCCTCAGTACTGGGAGGCCCCGTTTCCGGGTACACCACACACATCTAACTGAGGCAACGGTCGTCGTGGGAGTGTCTTCAGTGGGGAAGTTTTGGAGTCTTCCTGTCCATGTTCTTGCACATCCTAACACTGCCCGCAAGACATTGGAGGTTTGGAGAGTGGCCTTCTCTGCTTTTTTGAGCCGGGGTGGGCTTCCCGGGCAAGTCTCGATGGGGATCGGGACGTGTCCACGCGCCAGTGGGCCCAGCATCGGCCGCATCTGATGGAGGACTTGCTCTGCCAGGTTTGGGTTAGTAAATTTTAACTCTGTCATCTTCATGGCATTGTGATGCTGGGGTGCCTGTGGATATCCTACCGCCACGGGTAGAAGCCAGAAGTGTACTGTGCCAGCTCTGGGGGAGATAAAGGGGGTGTTTCTGCATCTCCTTGTGATACGTAGCCAAGGTAGGGCTCACAGTGCTCTTTCCCCGCCACCAAATTGCCTGCTGGTTACGCCGAGTTCTCCGAGGCTCTAGGCATGTGACCAAGAGTTGAAGGCAATAGGATCGTCACGTCCTGAGTCTCTGTGCCTGTACGATGGGTTCCGATCTTCAGGGAGCAGTCCACACTCGTTCCCACTCCTAACACTTGTTCAGTATCCATCTGGCTCCTTCCCACCCACAGAGGGCGTGTACGGTGTAGTGCACCGGTTTTACTATTGATGTTTGCTCCTCTAGATCCGTTGTGTTTAGCCTGAGGATTCGCACCCTCAGTTACCAGGACTACCTCGAGGAGGGTGTGGCTCTTCACCACGCACAACGATCTTGGGGTATGAGAGGTTTTGCTAGGCCAAGAGACTAACACCGCAATGGTCGCTCCTTTCATGAACAAGAATTCACTAGACCTAGGGTGAAGCAAGGGGGGAAACACAACACCAACACATCATACCCCCTGTCTGTAAAAGACTTTGCCCCGAAATACCAGCAGAATGGAAGGAAGGTTATCTGGTCAAGTTGCCTAAGAAAGGAAATTTACAAGAGTGCACAAATTATAGAGTAATAATGTTACTATCAGTGCCAGGAAAAGTATTAAACAGATTCATCCTTGAGAGATTAAACGAGTCCATAGACAAGCAACTGAGAGATGAACAAGCAGGTTTTCGACAAAATAGATCCTGTACAGACCAGATAGCCACATTGAGAATAATAGTTGAACAAAGTCTGGAATGGAATTCACCGCTATACATCGGATTCGTGGACTATGAAAAGGCATTTGACAGAGAATCACTTTGGTAATTTATGAGGTTCCCATTATGTTCTCTGTCATAAAATCAGAGATTACACCGATCAAATAGATAATATTCTTGTTTATGGAGATAAAATAATATAGGGATAAAATAGTGGAGTTGTGTGAAACATCATCGCCCCGCCTGTAGGGCAGTACTAACTTTTTATATCTGTTCCTTGAGACACTAACGGTAACAATTTTGAAAAGGCAAGGCGTAGTCGTTCTAAGAAAGATAAACAGAAGGGGAAATGAGAGAGTGAAAAATGCAACTATTGACACGCGTTGGAGTTTTGGTGTCGCGAACCGAGCGAAAGTGCGCGGCAATAACGTAGCATGTTTCTAAAAAGACGACACAAAAACCATACCGTCCCCTTTTAGCTCGACACGCCGTTCTAAATATATATCCACTTAGATCTGCAGACTGAAAGCATAAACACGCACACAGTTTTTACTTCCGGCCTAAACGTTGCAGTTTTGTGACGTATTAGTAGATGCGTTGGTTAAATTTTGAATGAGACAATAGTTACAGACAAATAATACCATTAATGTAGAATATTTGAAAATACAGTGGGAGAAGGAGAGAAAAGGTGCATAGGTGGTCGTGTCACGAGTTCGTTGTTTACAGAAATTTGAAATTTGAACCCAACGGAGCATAGAAGGATAGAGAAGAAAAACTTAGATAATTTTCTTCACCACTAAAAGAAAGGACAGTTGACAAATACAATGACATTAATGGTTAAATAGAAGATTAAGGTGTTAATGTATCTTACCGTAGATAGAAAAATATGTTATTTGAATAAATAAAGGGGAAAAACAATAATAGTAAATATAATAAAGGAAAGAATAAAAATGTAACTACTGTGTGACAGATAGCAGCCTGATCAATAATTACTTTTCAGAATTTGAAACACTTAGTAAATAACTGAGATATTGGTAGAAGACAGATAGACGAACAGACGTATATCTTTCTCAGCTTGACATATTGGGAGAGGGGAAGGTAATCCCAAGTTTGAAATTTGTAGTTTCAATTTGAAAAAGAACGCTAGAGGCATAATAGTCCCTGATTGGCTGGAGTCAAATAGACTAACAGTGGGGATAAAAACAATTTGAAGTTGGCTTTTGGTGCCACTTATAAAATATATTTCCTACACTACTGTTGTGTTAAAGGCAAGAATTTCAGTACGATTGTGCCTTTGCTGATCTGCACCAGCAAGCGATCTGGAAGTGACCATATTATGGCTCATTAAACTAATTAGTAGGAATATTTCATTGATGCGGGTTTCATCTCTGAATCAAAGTGCGCCATTGGTCAACATATACCTGTATGTATATCTGCACCTGAAGAATTGAGGCAGTATTGTCTGTTTGCCTCACTATTGAAAATTCAAGAGCAGTATCCTGACTTGGCAGTTGAAGCTGTTAGCTGGGACTGAAACAATCTTGTATTCCTGCGACTACCAAGATAAGCATTCGTCCTCGGGCACATGATACCTCACATTAACCACTCTCTTTTCCAAATGTGTATTTCCTAGCTCAGAACATGATGAACACAGACGTTCTTCCCATTATTACCCGTTCATAGGATCAAGATTTAATTGACACTTTTCAAAATTGACATTTTTATAGTTGTGAATAATAACAGAATCATTTATAGTTTGAATTAATTGTTGTAAATACATTTCATTATCATCTTGAGTTTTCAGTACTCCGGTATCCAAAAAAGAACTGAGATACCGGAAAATAAATTGTACAAAAAAGATTTAACGTTTAAACTTTAACAGCGACTTGTTTCATTATTGTTCATTAATTTATAAGTGTAGTGTTGTCATTTCATTCCATTACATCGCATATACCCTAGACATCTAGCTAGACAACACTCACACACCTTTACACTTAACTAGGAGAAAATATATGACAGGTTGAGGTCATAAGGTGGTAGCAGACAGGTCTCCCTGAGAACATATTCATAAATAACTACCCTCAGGGGCTTGCTCAGCTGACCTCACATCTGTTACAACTAAAATCTAATTCTTTAACATCAAAACCCACCACATTCCCATGAAGATCATTAACGTAATAAAGAAGATCTATGAAGACATGACACGCAGAGTTCTTCGTGAAGGACAACTTACAGAACCGTTTAGGATTAGAACGGGAGTGACACAGGGATGCCTCTTGTCTCCATTTATTTTCTTACTAGCAATCGATTGGGTTATGAAACATCGACATCACACAACAGAAATGGAATCCAGTGGAATCTGACTAAACAGCTTGATGATCTGGATTTCCCAGATGACTTGGCTCTTCAGTCCCATAACCATAATCAGATGTAAGAAAAAATGAAAATTCTCGATGAGAGGTCACAATAAGTGGGCCTGAAAATACGCAGGAAAAAAACAAAGATTATGAGAATAAAGCCAAGAAATGATAACAAGGTTGAACTTGAAGAAACACCACTAAAGGATGTAGAATCGTACACATACGAGTATCTTGGCAGTAATATAGACAAAGTTGGAGGGACAGACAATGATATCAAAATAAGAATACAGAAAGAAAGAGGAGCTTTCATTGCATTGGGAAATATATGGAGAGCAAGAGAAATCAAGTTCAATACGAAAATAAGAATCTTTAACTCAAATGTCAAGTCAGTCCTATTGTATGGCTCTGAGACATGGAGAGCAACAAAAACAACAACCAAAAAGCTACAGAGTTTCATAAACGGGTGCTTGCGTAGAATAGAAGGACTGAAATGGTATGACAAAGTCACAAATGTCGAAATGATAACAAGAACCAGACAAGTGCCAGTGGAACATGAGTTGAGAAGAGGACGCTGGCGATGGATAGGACACACATTGAGGAAACCTGTTTATAGCATTACAAGGCAGTCCTTGTTCTGGAATCCATAGGGAAAGAGAGGCAGAGGTAGACCAAAAAACATACGGAAAAAAGAACTGGATACAGAGGTGAAAATGATGAGGAAAACATGGAAAGAACTTGAGCAGATGACACAGGACAGGAAGACTTGGCATGTGTTTGTTGAAGGCCTATGCTCCTCGGGGAGCTAAAGGGTATTGATTGATTTGATTGATATAAAGCCCCTTTTTGTTGTTTTTTTGCCTTCAGCCTTGCGAGGTTAAACAGTTGTGACCTCTGACCTAGTGTGAAGGCAAATTCCTTCAGTCGCATCTCGGTGATATATTCATAATACTCTTGATTGTATTTGATATCCACTTGTTTCTTTTCCTGTTCTCTGATTACAAAGTAAAGTATATTTCTCTTTACTTCCATGATTCTCTTTCACTGAATAGTATTAATATTATGTCACATATCAAATAACACTCTTACTATGATTTACAAGGATGTGATGCATATAACGCATTTTAAATTTTATATTTTATTTGTATTTCTGTTCTGTTCTTTATTTATTAGTCTCACGACATACGTGATATTATTTGTGTTCTCTCAACTACATGTGTCAACTGTATTTGGCGAACGCATCCGGAAGTGAGGTGCTATAACTAACTCCAGTCTAGATGAAATTATTACTGAGAACTTAGGCCACAAAAGAATATTTCTTGTTACATGAATACTTACTTACTTAGTCGTTCCCCTTCTACCGTGAGGTGTAGAGGTTTGGAAGAGAGAGCGCCAGACTATCCTATCGGCTGTCTTCCTCCTGGCCTGGTTCCATTCTAGTCCTCGATCCTTCAAAGATTGTCTAATGTTGTCCTCCCAGCGGACTCTGGGTCGTCCTCGGGGTCTGGATCCTTGGCTCTTTGTTTCCCATGCTTGTCGTGGTATCCGATCTTCTCCCATTCTCCATGAATACTGATACTTTAATAACACAATATTTTTTTTTCTACAGGCTCAAATACTGCATTCGTCGGCCTTGATAGAATGGAGCATTCTTATTACACTCGTGCCCATAATATGGACATACATCGGTCGTGGTTATATTTTATTTATATCAATATAAAAAAAATGTGATAACCAAAATATTAAACTGTTTCTTTAATGATTCCAAACTCTGTGGACGTTGACGACATTTGTCTATTATTCTATACTTCTGTTTTGTCGTATGATTGTAGTATGTGGATTCGTATCACTGCACTTTCAGCAGCTTCTCTAGTATCATATAAACTTCAATCAAGACTTGTTGGCTCAACACATCTGATGTGGAAAACGATTACTTCAAGGCGTCTCCTAAGTTTTATATCAACTTTATTTACAGGAGAAACAAAACTTGAACTTGAAGAAAATTGTTGGCAAAATTTATATCAACCAGCATTTCAAATACTCTGGCTGGCTATCTGGTATGATTCAAAACATATGCTGCCGCTCACTCTCTCGCTTATATTCTCTTGTGCTGGTCTGGCCTCAGGTTGAGAACCACTGCATGTTATTCATACTTTCCATACTGTCATTTTTATTCTTCAACAACATCTTTTCTATCTATGTTACTTTTTAAACAAAAATTTCACTTTGGTATAACAGTATGAAACTGGCCTAACAGTCAGGGATGGAAAACGTTTACTAAATGTTATTCTTCTTACTCCTACGCTGACTTCTGTCTATCACATGTTTATTCGTATTCTCTAATTCGTCTACAAGTTTTACTTCAACAACGTAGCTGGTGTTCAGGACTAACAGTCCTCACAACAAAATGCTGAATCACTGACATCTCACTCCTTATGACAAAATCTATCACTACACTAGAGTGGCATGAGAGCTTTACGGGTAGTACCAGTATTCTGCGTACCGCAGACAAGCCACCAACTAAGGCTGGTCTTACTAAAACCCGAGAACTAACTCTCTTCAGACAATGCACACTCTGTCACATTTCAAAACCTACTGATTTAATCTTATTTTATGATTTACAAAAACAACTTTCCTCGAACAATCCAGAACTAAATTCCGTTCCGCTCATAAACATCTCAGCTACTTTTCCCACGTGAAACACGAGCTCTTACTTCATCTTAACAGACAAACAAGTATATACTTTTTGAGGGACGTAAGACCTACCCCTACCCTATCTTCTTCTTCTTCGATCCTTAACCACCGACCGTCAAAGCAGTCAGTGGCCATCACGCCTAGTGGCGTCTTGTAGGGCAACAACAAATTGATTCCACTTTGCACGGTCGGTGGCCATCCTTCGTACAGTGCCCCAACTCTGGTTCATTCTTTGCATCTCAGCCTCCACAGTCCTCCGCCAAGTTGTTTTTGGTCGGCCTCTCTTTCGCTTTCCTTCAGGGGTCCAAAGCATAGCTGTTCTTGTGATGGCATCGGGGTCTCTTCTGAGGACATGACCAACCCAGCTCCAGCGTCTGCCAGCTATGATGGTGTGCATGTCCTCTTGCTTGCTACGAGTAAGCAGATCTTGGTTGGTGATGGTATTCGGCCAAAAGATGCGGTGAATTTTTCTTAGGCATGTTGTGTGAAAAGAGGACAATTTTGACATTTCCTTCTCTGTGACTCTCCAGCATTCCGCACCATAGAGAAGCACAGAAAGCACGCAACTCTGGTATAATCTTAATTTTGTGCTTGTGCTGTATTGGGAGGACTTCCAGATGTTATTTAGGCTAAAGAAGGCTGTTCTTGCCTTATTCATTCTGACGTTAATGTCTTTGCCTGCCCCACCGTCTGGTGTTACAATGCTTCCTAGGTATGTGAAGGTATCTGTCTGTACCAATTGCTGATTCCTTACTGATATGGGCTCAGGGTTGCTCACATTGAGCGTCATGACCTCAGACTTCTTTAAATTGATGTTCAAGCCCACCTGCTGGCTAAATTTATCTATCCGTTTTTTCCTGGATGTGTTGATGTGAATGTGCCAGCAGTGCAATGTCATCTGCATATTCCAGATCTTCCAATGTAGAAAATGTAGTCCATTTTATTCCTCTTGGACTGCCCTCTGTTGTCTGGCGCATCACCCAGTCTATGACTGTTAAAAAAAGAGTGGTTGATAAGGGGCATCCCTGTCGTACTCCTGTCTTCACCTCGAAGGTTAGGTTGCTCTGCCCAACACTACACGTAAAGTTGGCATAGAGGCTTTTTATGATTGCCACTATGCAGCTTGGAATTCCATAAGCCCTCAGTATTTTCCATAAACTGTCCCTATGTATGCTGTCAAAAGCCTTTTCAAAATCAACAAAATTTATGTAAAGCTGTCTTTGCCATTCTGAGCACTGCTCTATAATGTTCCTGAGAGTGAATATATGGTCTACACATCTTCTGTTCTTTCTAAATCCTGCTTGTTCTTTCCTCAGTTTGTAGTCTACTGCCTTTGAAATACCCCTACCCTATAGCCGTCTTTATTTCTTTTTGTTACTTCCCTTTGATCAGTAACTCCGGCTACAACTCTTTCGTTATGTTTTACCAACTGAAATTCAAAATTTTTACGGTATTAAGTTTGTCAACTCATCAGTGTGCAGATGAAAGCATCTTTCGTTATAATTTCTTGTTTGAATCAAAAGTGTTATTCCATTAGACCATCTTCATAATTCCATTATAGTACGCTGTCCGCTTTGCCAAAAGGAATCAATCAATCATTGAATACCCTTTAGCTTCCCAAGGAACATAGGCCTTCAAGAAACATATGCCAAGTCGTCCTGTCACGTGTCATCAGCTAAATCTCTTTCCACGTTTTCCTCATAATTTTCATTTCTGTCTCCAATACTCTTCTCCGTGTGTTTCTTGGTCTATCTCTGCCTCTCTTAGTCTGGGGGTTCCAGAACAAGGACTGCTTTGTATGGCTATCCACAGGTCTCTTCAGAATGTGTCCTATCCATCGCCATTGACTTCTTCTTCTGATCTCTTGTTCTACTGGCACTTGTCTGGTTCTTGTCATCAGTTTCACATTAGTGATCTTGTCATACCATTTTAATCCATCTATTCTAAGCAAGACCCATTTATGAAAGTCTGTAGCTTTTTGGTTGTTGTTTTTCCTATTCTCCGTGCTTCAGACCCTTACAAAAGGACTGACTTGACATTTGAGTTGAAGATTCTTATTTTTGTGTTGAATTTGATTTCTCTTGATCTCCATATATTTACCAATGCAATGAACGCTCTTCTTGCTTTTTGTATTCTTATTCTGATACCATTATCTGTCCCTCCATCTTTGTCTATATTGCTGTCCAGATATGTGTTATAGTTTCTTCAAGTTCAATACTGTTATAATGTTTTGCATTTATTCTCATAATGTTTGTCTTTTCCCTATGTAAAAAAGAAATAAATGTATTAAAATGGGAAGCTCATTTGATTTTATTTATTTATTGGTTGGTTAGTCGTCGTTATCCTTTACATCATCATTATCCTTTCTCTTTTCTGTTTATGTTTTTTTCGCACACATTCATTCCAGGGTTTTTCTATCCATCTTCCCATTATCTATGGTCGGAGCTTTTCCTTCCCCCATATCAATTAACTTCATCATGCAGTTGAGCCAGAACTATCACATACTGAACGAATTCAATGTCTACACTTCTGCAGCTCATTCTATGCACACAAAAAAACCCAAAAAAACAGAGGAAACGAGTGTTAGGATTTATGACTCCCCGTCTAAAAGGTGACAAACTACTATTTGTCTAGCTCGCATGGTTATGAGTGAGATCAGCTAACATGTGGCGAAAAAAGTAGACGGCAAATCTGGGTGTTTCAGCATTTAGCATGGGTGACGTTGAACAACCATATATATATATATATTTTTTTTTAAACACTCTTTTAATTTATTTATTAATTAAATTATATTTTTTTATTGTTAAATAAATATTTTTTTCACTCTGTTTTCCAGTCCCTGTTTTCATTATTTTTTTTTTATTTTTTGCTTTATGTACTATCCACTTCCGTTTTCCGGTTTTGTGTTAGCTATCTTTGCTCCAACATGTGACAAAACTCAAAAGGAGTAATTTTTCTCTTATGTCTATAGTTTCATGTTCTCCACTTAATTCTCACTTTCTTTCCCTCCTGTCTCTTTTTTGTCTGTCCCTGACGAAGGCCTTGAGGTCGCAACGTAGGTTTTTCTTGTCCTTTCTCTTTGTAAGACGTATTACTATTTGTGTATTTTTGTAGATGTTTTTTTTTCATTCTACCGTTTTACACCCGTCTTACGGCAGTTCTCCTCATTAACTCATATTATACCCCATACCTGACTGCACTATCTACCAGTTCGCTCACTTTTCACTGTTATTTCTGCTCTTACTGTCGATCTATTCCCCTATCTTTATTGTTAGTTATTATTTTAGATATTTATTTTTATATATAAATTTGTATTTATTTATTTATTATTTTTTAAACCCCTTTTCCGTTAATTTTGTTTATTTTCTACGTTTCTCCACTCGATTTGCCGTAATGCCTTCACTGAAACACTTCATCAATTCACTTCGATCTTCTATAACCACCTCCTTCAGCCTCCTACCACCTGATATATCTCGCACTGCCATGGATTTTGCATTTGCTACATTCAAGAAAACTAGATTCACCTGCCATCTCCACTTTATCTGCACTTGCCTCCGCCTTAAAGTTCTCCCTCATGGCTTCACTTCACACTTCAACCCCTCGGCTGGCCTACTTCACCCTAGTGAATATCACATCTTACAGCGCATCGAGACCACATGTGGGTTCCAGTGTATGCGGGCTGTGGCAGCTTATCCATTCCCGCCTCCTGGCAGACAGCAATTTTGCTGTTTCATTTGTAAACTGTAATATTTATTTTTCGTATCTGGTATCTAGAGAACCACATTTGTTCTTTCATCGGTGGTCTTTTGATTCAGTTTCCCCACCCTGTTAAACATACCTGGCATCATCTTTTGAAGTCCACATTGCCTCGTGATAAATCTGGTGAAACACATCTGGTGTCTTCAAAATCAGACATCTGGGCATGGTACAATTTCTGTGGACTATTGTTAACTTTGAAGCGAGCGCGGCTGACACAAAAGCTTATTTTCTTTATTGCTCGGCCGCTGTCCATACAAGCGACAGGTCACCACATTGGGACAATGGAGCGGGGAGATGCCCAGCTTAGCCAGGTGAAGAATTCTTCTCATGCTGTTTAAACCGACCGCCATGTAATACAATAGGCGGCGCCACAAAGGGACTTGTTAGCGTGCTGGCGATAATAGACTGAGGTAACAAAGGCCGCCGCCAACACGCGGAGGGATAGACAAACAGAGAGTGATATGACAGTTGGAAGGCGGGGGACACTTTTGCATTGGCCAGACAATTATCTCAACACCTTTTTGTCAGACAAGCCAGGCAACGAAAGTTGGTCGCGAATTGCCCCACCCACTTTTGGACTGACAGGGGACAAGAGAGATCCTGGGAATGAATGACCAGAGGGTCTCTTAGCTATTGGTTGTATGGGCGGAGTTGTACGTCACCGGTCCAAGGGACCCACATTTGACTTTTAGAGATATAATATACCGTGCAGCTCGCTAGAGAGATGAGTCCAGTTTTTCAACATTGTGGTGTAAAGAGAAATCCCCAAACGCATAGCCTGCAATTAATTCAGTGTG
The DNA here is from genome assembly GCA_024509875.1 of Oreohelix idahoensis. Taxonomy (NCBI): domain Eukaryota; kingdom Metazoa; phylum Mollusca; class Gastropoda; order Stylommatophora; family Oreohelicidae; genus Oreohelix; species Oreohelix idahoensis. Next base: position 277,398 of record JAMPIV010022816.1, read on the forward strand.
GATAAATATTTCATATCTATGTGTATTAAGTTCTTAAAGGATTTTGCAAGGGAAAAAGAAGGTTAGTAGATCTTATACAGATTATTAATACTGTACTTATTTATTATTCTTTATTCCTCTTAACCTCACAGCGAAAGATAGCTTTTCAATTAATTCTTCTCATAAATGTTTAATAAAATGAGAAGATGTTTCCTCTAAGATGATAGTCTGATAGGAAGTAATTAATAGTTCGTACGCGGTAGCTCAGTGGTTAGTGCACTGGCTTCTTAGCTCGGTGGTCCATGGTTCGATCCCCAGTAGAGGTGGGATTTTTTAGACCACAAACGGCTCCGGGGTCGACCCAGCCTCATGAATTGGGTACCACAGCAACTCTGGGAAGGTTAAGGCGGCCGGCGTGGTGCTGACCACATCACCCTTAGTGTGCCGATGGTCACGAAAATATAGGCCTAAGACCATATTCTCCATATGCCTCAATGGATGTGTAACGGGATCCTTTACCTTTTTTACCTTACTTCAACTTTTACTTTACCTTAATCTAGCCTGTTAAATCATCATCAGAGTCTTTCATACGCACACTCGCATGCACAATATATTTAACATCATAGAGATCAATAGTGAGAAATAGAATAAATGCGAAAACTTAAGAAGACTTTTGTGTGTCTTCAGTCCATCAGAAGTCTGAGTCTACACGCTACGTGTCTGACGTCTAACGAGAAATAAGTTATCAAAACGGACATTTGGTTTGCAGAATTCGCCATAGGATATTCTTCGTTCCTCACTTAAAAAGGAATATTTCTCGCCACGCTCAAGAAGGTAGACGCAGCATTTTTCGTCAACATGTATTACATTCGCACAAGTTCAATGCATAGTTATAACAAGTTCCAGTCACTCGAAAGCTTACTACAGGAGTCAAGCTAAAGCTCACATTTGATTACTCATATCAAGTTCAGCTCCTTTGGAAGCGTAATATCTGAAATCAAGCTAAAGAGCTCAAAAGTAGAATCTCATATTTATACCAAGTGCAACACACTCTTAAGCGCATTCTATGAAGCAGACTCCAAAGTATATTTTATGAATCACGATTACATACTCAAGATAATGAGTCTACATATCAAGAACATTTCGTGAAGATATCCAGTCTGGCCAGTACCCTCCGGAGATTAGTCAACAGTTTTCATCAGAACGTCCTGGACTTAGAGATACCCCACTTGACATAACTTATAACAACTTGGGACATTCTATGCATACATGTGATTCATCCTTACTGGAGAAAGCATTTAGAGCCACATGGACTGTGTAGAATACTCACCATTTTGGTAACACGTATCATATCACATCGTCATCATTTCGCTTTACACAAGCTCATTCTTAATTAACTACTACTTAATTAACTACAATATTAATATCTTATCTGTGTGTTTTGTGTGAATCGTCTTTTACCATCATCACGTTCTAACCATTACTAACCCTATATGTGTAGATATTTAGTTAATAAACCCAATAATCGTGTGATCATTATCTAATTTGTTAATGTATCACTCGTGCTGTCGATGTTAAATATTTACATATAGGGAAATTTCTATACTGAGATGAGGTTGGGGGCTTTTTCTCTTACGGGATCTAAGGACAGAATCTAAGGTCGTGGGGAAACAGAACTCTTTCCAGAATTAACTAGAAAACACTGTCCAGTGGAAAGCATTCGCATTCCCTTCTTCTTGTCCCTATCTCGAATAGGTCTTTATTCTTTCTTAAAGAGCCAATTTCTAGAGACCTTCTACCTAATTTCTCATCGGCTATTCCTGGCAAAAACTACTGTCGTAGTTGCCTCAGTACTCACCAGACGACAATAGAATACGTGATGATCGCAAAGAGTGGCTTGCTCCCAAAGGCTCCAAGTCAGATTAGGCGAAAAGAAGCTCTCACAACAGGCAAAAGAGAAAAGATCACGCCGAAGGAACACTAGACAACAACAAAAATAATAAACAGCTCAGGGATATCACTTCAGAGGTTAATTCCAATAGTCAGTTACGACTAAAATATTATTATAGAAGGATTAAGGTGAGAACGAGATAAACTGAAGGAAAGAACAATACAGTTACGACTACTGTATAATAATTCTCCTATGATATATATATATATACAATGAACCAAAAGAAACAGCACATTAAGAAAATAACAAACAAATCAAAAACAAAACCTACTATTTACTAATCATCACCATCTCATCTCAACCCGTAACCCGTCATGGGTCGTAGGGGTGCCATAGTGGAAGCATCAGCAGACAGGGTCCTCCACTGTTCTCTATCCTCAGCAATGCGTACAAGTGTGGAAAAACCGTGCCCTGTCCATTCTTTGATGTTATCAACCCAGGATTTTCTTTGCCTTCCTCTTCTCCGTTTACCTTCGACTGTTCCCTGGAGGATCGTTTTCGAAAGGGAGTCATGACGAGTTACATGCCCAAACAAGGCAAGCTTTCGACGTTTCACTACCGACAATAGTGGTTCTTGGTGGCCTGCATACGTGTTTATTTTCTCTCTAACAAAGACATTTGTTTTGTGCTCTTTATAGCAAATGCGCAAAATTCTTCTTTAACATTTATACTCGAAAGCCTGAATCCTTCGCTCCGTATCTGCAGTGAGTGTCCAGCCCTCACACCTATATAAGAGAATAGATAATACAAGTGATTTGTATAATTTGATCTTCACAGGAAAACTGATGTTACTTTTCCAGATCACATTCAGCCTTGTCATGGCAGCTGAGGCCATCTCAAGTCTTGTCTTGATTTCTCTACTTGAACTTCCATCACTACATATAGTGGACCCCATATATTTAAAAGTGTTCACTTCTTCTAACGTTTGCCCATTTAACGTAATGTTGGTCAGAACATGTTTCTTATGGCTATCCACCAATATCTTGCTTTTTTCTATATTAGTTTCCATCCCATATGTTCTTGTTACTTTCTCCAGTCTAGAGGTAAGGTCTTGAAGTTCTGATTTTGTTCCAGCTATTAGATCGATATCATCAGCAAAACGTAGATTGCAAAGAGGTCGGCCTTCAATCGATATGGTTGTTTTATAATCGTAGAGAGCCTCCTGCATAATATGTTCTAGATATATATTAAAGAGCACTGGGGACAGGATACATCCCTGACGAACTCCTACTGTTGTTTTGAAAAATTATCCAATGTCATTGCTTGCAAAAACAGCACTGCGTGCATCCTTGTATAGTGCTTCAATGATATCTATGATGTTGGTATCAAAATTGAATTTTCTCATTATTTGCCATAAGCCTTCATGCCAGACTAAATCGAAGGCTTTTGTACTAATCATAAGATAATGAAAAAGAATTAAGATAGACAAGAAGTAAACACACAATTAAATTCTCATGTAAATTGTCATCACCAACAGCAATTAATAGTACTAAGTAATATACGTTTCAATATATACAACTGAAAATAAAATGACACTAAACACCTTAATTATAACCGACAATTAGGTTGAACAGGGTAGATCAAAATGGTGGGTGAGCAGAGATAAATGAAGATCATTTGATGCTAGTCCACTGTCCTGCCATTTCGTAAATAAAGAACTAACTTACAATACAAGAATGTTGAAGGAAGTTCTTTGCTTCATTAGCTGACCGATTAGTTCACTTTTTCGAACGTCAATTTTCTGAATCCACAATGATCCGAACCACCACCGCCGCAATACAATGGCATGGTGTGAGCGACAGTCTGAATGCAGTTCAACGAAAGGAGATAATAAAAAATAATAATAAAATATTTTAAACACACGCTTTTAATGCATTAAAAAGCACAAATAATTTTTTAAGGAGTTTATACCTTGCAGTAAAAAAATGTAACATCAAATTGACAAAAAGCGTGGGGCGCTTAAGCGCTTATCATATATTTTATCCATAAGTGTCTAACGAAGGACTTTTCCAAGCCATAAATCGATGATTCCTCAGCAAAAGAGAAGTTGGTAAGAAGACGAAGATGGCTGTATACCGCTCCACCTATGTTTCAGTCTTGACGTATGGATGCGAGTCATGGCAATGACTACAACCCACAAAAACCAGATCTAAACCTCAGACATGAGGTATCTGAGGAAGGTGGTTGAAGTAACAGGAAGAGACATGCTCCGCAACCCGACAATACGGCAAGGCCTAAAAACCCAACCCCTGCAGACCCAAGTAGAACAGTCCCAACTGAGATGAATTGGCCATCTCTGCAGAATGGGAGAAGATCGGCTACCACGGCAAGCATGGGAAACTAAGTGGGACCGTGTGGCCAGAAGGATGTAATTTTAGACTGAGTAATAGTTGTCGATCTATTCTACGGATTATATTTGGGGGGTGTTGGGAAGTCAGGTATTGGTAGTACCTCTGGTGAAGGAGCTGTCATGCCCTTTTCAGGGCAGCTCGGCCACCTTTGGTCCAAACCTGGCATCCAGCTCTCACCTGTGGCTCCTCGTAGCTGTCAGCATGCGACAGCGGCCACCCCCCGGGCAACGGCTTTGACATGCCGGCTAAACTAGGTGAGGGTAGCCGAATGGTTATAAACCTTCGGTGAGTTAGGGTCTGCCTACCCATGCATGCGAAGACTGGATTCGATAGACTGCGCGGAAAAAACCACCTGTTGGTTCAACGGGCATGACGGCGATTACCAGCAACGCGCTGTGGAGCGTAAGGAGCACAGCGAGGCACGTAGAAAGCCCTGGTCATCCACTGTACCTGACTTCATCTCCAGTCGTCTTGACTTGTCTTGCCACTGGATTGAGATGGACCCAGGCGAGAGAGTGAGGTCGACGAATTGCGCAACTCTTCCTCACTTTAATCCAAATCACTGCGCAAGTCACTCTTTCATCCATTCATCCATCCACTCACAACAAGTCCTGTGGCGATGGGCTAGCGGCGAAGCGGCAGGCGTGGGTACGCTGACAGTCGTAGTCGCAGACCTACACACAGTCGGCTCAGGCCATATGGTCGTCTTCCACTGATCGGAGCAGCAGTGGGATTCGGCAGCCCCCTCAGTGTCTGAGCAGCCCTCTTTAGGAAAGCACTGCTCACCTCCATGGCATGAGGAAGGGGCTAGAAAAGGTGCTCTAAACATTGCCTGCTCCACCATTACCTAACCAGCTTACCGCTGTTGGTGGGTACCCTACTTCGGCGGGCGACACATAACAAAAAGAAAGGACATATTTTCCCCCCTCATTCTAGGCGCATGGAATGTGCGCATTCTCCTTTGTGGTGTGTTCAGATGTTAAGAAGAATGGTGTGCATATAGTTGTACTTGAGTGAGGTCAACTGTGAAGGTCTCTGAGGTGAACAATAAACAACCGTGTTACAGAGTACCTTCTTTGTTACCACATTACGATCTCACTCTAAGTTTTATTCTTTATTGACTAGCGTGACTGAAAGCTACATAAAGTTTCTAGAGTATTGTAAGAGTGTTGTTAAAGAATCTCAATACAAAACATATACAAACATACTAAATACTATGATAAACTCAACCAACTCCAGCTATTAAATTGTATATTTAAAAATTCTTTTATTAACTTTATTAGTCCTTAACCCGAATTTGTTTTGGTCAGGACTATATTTCAAATGAGAATCAATTTAGATGGATAGATATATTTACAAATATATATAAAGATATTTACATACAACAGACAATGTGTCCATAGTACATTGTTACAAATTTTCAAGTTGATGATAATTATTCTATTTAACTACTGGTCCGGAGAGGAGGGTTGGGGATTTACATCATCCCGATGTTCTGTTGTTTCACTATAATCTTTTATGTTAGTCTTTTAGAGGAATAGTTTGTGTCTATACAGGATATTTTTCTTTATTGGTGATAAGTTATCCCAGGCCAGATATTGCACTTATCTGGGTCCTGGAATCACAGCAGTTGCAGTTGGTTTGGCCAAACGCTTCAGTCTCCTCTGGACTTGCACTTCGTTAATACCAGCAGGTGCCAGAGACTCTTAGAAATAGGGCTGAATTTCTCTATCATCGAGTACCAGCACCAGACAAGTGCCAGCAGGGACCCCTGTCGATGCAAGTTATGGCCCTGTCTTAATATCAAACTAATTCCTCCTAATTTACATGTAAACACACATTCAATTAAAAAAAAGAACATGGTCAGCTCTTTCTGACAACCCTGCTTCTCCACTTTAGTTTAATGGAACAAATGGTACCAGTTTTCTTTCTCTCTTCCCTAATGGATGCTACGCCTCTGTCATTCCTATAGTAATCTCTTCCATGCAATAAGATTGGTGTAATGTTCCTGTATGACCATCATATATATAGTCCTGTAGTTTTAAACTTCTTAGATAGTCCCTTATATGATGGATCAACATCTAGTCCATGCCTAAGTCTGCCATGGAATCATTCAATTACCATCTTTTACATGGCCTTTTCTTTTTTCACACAACCCTTTTTAATTAAAAAGTCAATAACATTCAATCTTACCACATATCAAGGAAATATAAACAAGTAACGATGAATTTAGGCAATAGAATGTGGCACACTTTTATCACTGCCTCTGTTCAGGCTGCTTTCAGATGTTATTTATTACTAAAAAGCACAGGTCTGCTTATCGTTGCTTGCTCCTCTGAATATTTTTGAAAAATGGCACCGAGCAGCTTACTGTTTCGATAAAATAAAAGGCTTTTAGCCAATGAGACCAAGCATCTCTTTTTTGAATGAATTCTTAAAAAGAAAATATCAAAGCACTATGCGTTACTACTACCAACTAGATTTGTATATTAGGTCAGCCAATAATATTACGGCTTCCTTCAAAATTCATCCAATCCCCTTCATCGTACTATCTTAACCTTTCTGTCACCTAATTTCCCCCCCCCCCCCAAAAAAAAAAATACGCTATCCAATCTAAGCAGATATGACTTGACCTGACAGTATCTCCGATTTCCTATGTATTATTACCAATATGTATCCAGTGAGAGTTTGTCATTGATGGTAGACCCTAGGTATGTGAAGTGATGCACCACTGCCAATTCATAGTTATCGATAGTGATAACTGGTGCAGCACCCGCATCCTGACTCAGCACATTCGTTTTCTTTAGACTTATTGTGAGGCCAAAGTCCTTGCATGCTTCAGTGAAGCGATTCATCAAGTTCTGAAGCTCCTGTTGGCTTTGAGTGACGACTGCAGCATCATCAGCGAACAACAAGTCTCTTATAGTGACCCTTCTGATTTTTGTTTTTGCCTTCAGCCTTGAAAGATTAAACAGACGGCCATCTGACCTAGTGTGAAGGCATATTCCTTCAGTTGCATCTCTGAAAACATGTTTCAAGAGTAGGGCAAAGAAGATCCCGAAGAGGGTAGGAGCCAGAACACAGCCTTGTTTAACGCCACTTCGTATGTCAAAGGGCTGTGACGTGCTTCCAGCATATTGGACTGTTCCCTTCATGTCGTCATGGAATGACTTTATCATTTCCAGCATTTTAGAAGGGCAGCCTATTTTCAGGAGGATTTTGAAGAGTCCATCCCTACTAACCAGGTCAAATGCTTTTGTGAGGTCTATAAAGGCGATATATAAAGATAAAGTGACTAATGTCGAGGTGTTGTCACGTGCTGGCCTTCAAAGTATGTATACACTGCTTAGACAGCGCTGACTTCGCTGGCTTGGTCATGTTCGCCGCATGGAAGATGGTCGCATCCCAAAAGATATCTTCTACGGACAACTAGCAGATGGCAGGAGAACAGTTGGGCGACCACAGCTGAGGTTCAAAGATGTGTGCAAGAGAGATATGAGGGCACTGGACATGGATCCAGCAACATGGGAGGATGAAGCTGCCGATCGCACTAAGTGGCGATGCTATTTACGGCGCCAACTCAGATTGGGCGAAGAGAGGCTCACACAACAAGCGGAGGAGGGGAGAAAATGTCGAAAGGAGCACCAGGAAAATAAGCAGCTGAGGACTGTCAGCTCAGGGGCGCATTCCCATAGTCAGTTATGACTGAAGGGGCTATTATTATTATTATTTCTTCAAGGATCTGGTCTTTTCCCCACGTACGTATGTCCAAAATAATGTTTTCACTGCGATTACGTTTTCTGAATTAGAGGTGGAAATTATTTCTCGTCTTCTTTGTTTCATTAACTGGCTAAAGTCTTTTATCTCATCTTCTGTGCTTCATTAACAGGCTAAAGTCTTTTCTCATCTGTTATCTTTCATTAACTGGCTAAACTAATTGTCAAGTCTTCTGTGTTTCATTAATTCGCTAAAACTTTTTCTCATCGTCTATGTTTCATTAACTGGCTAAAATCGTTAATCACATCTTCTGTGCTTCATTAACTGGCTAAAGTCTTCAATCTCATCTTCTGTGATTCATTAACTGGCTAAAGTCTTTTCTTATCTTCTGTGTCTCATTAACGGGCTAAAATAATTATCTCATCTTCTGTGTTTCATTAATTTGACTGGCTAAAATAATGATCTCATCTTCTGTGTTTCATTAACTGGCTAAAATCTTTTCTCATCGTCCGTGTTTCATTAACTGGCTAAAGTCTTTAACCTTATCTTCTGTGTTTTATTAACTCGCTAAAATCTTGTCTCATCTTCTGTGTTTCATTAACTGGATAAAATGTGTTATCTCATCTTCTGTGTTTCATTTACTGGGTAAAGTCTTTTCCCATCGTCTGTGTATCATTAACTGGCTAAAGTCTTTACCCTCATCTTCTGTGTTTTATTAACTCGCTAAAGTTTTTTCTCATCTTCTGTGCTTCATTAACTGGCTAAATTGTGTTATCTCATCTTCTTTGTTTAATTAACTGGCTAAAGTATCTTTTCTCATCTTCTGTGTTTCATTAACTGGCAAAAGTCTTTTCTCTCATCTTCTGTGTTTTATTAACTGGCTAGAATCTGTTATCATCTTCTGTGTTTCATTAACTGGCTAAAATCGTTTCTCATCGTCTGTGTTTCATTAACTGGCTAAAGTATTTTCTCATCTTCTGTGTTTCATTAACTGGATAAAGGCTTTTATCTCATCTTCTGTGTTTCATTAAGTGGCTAAAGTTTTTTGTTTCATCTTTTGTGTTTCATTAACTGGCTAAAGTCTTTTCTCATCGCCTGTGTTTCATTAAATGGCTAAAGTCTTTTATCTCATTTCTGTGTTTCATTAACTGGCTAAAGTCTTTTATCTCATCTTCTGTGTTTCATTATCTGGCTAAAGATTTTTATCTCATCTTCTGTGTTTCATTAAGTGGCTGAAGTTTTTTATCTCATCTTTTGTGTTTCATTAACTGGCTAAAGTCTTTTCTCATCGCCTGTGTTTCATTAACTGGCTAAAGTATTTATCTCATCTTCTGTGTTTTATTAACTGGTTAAAGTCTTTTATCCCATCTTCTGTTTTTCATTGGTTAAAGTTTTTTTTCTCATCTTCTGTGTTTCATTAACTTGCTAAAGTATTTTATCTCATCTTCTGTGTTTCATTAACTGGAAAAAGTCTTTTATCTCATCTTCTATGTTTCATTAACTGGCTAACGTCTTTTATCTCATATTCTGTGTTTCATTAACTGGTTAAAGTTTTTTATTTCATCTTCTGTGTTTCATTCATTCATAACCCTCCACTCCCAAAGGAGCATAGGCCTTCAACAAACACATGCCAAGTCCTCATGTCACGTGCCATCATCTCAAGTTCTATCCACGTTCTGCTCATCATTTTCACCTCTGTTTCCAGCTGTCTTCACCACATGCTTCTTGGGCTACCTCTGTTTCTCTTGCTCTGGGGGTTCCAGAACAAGGACTGCCTTGTAATGCTATCGACAGGTTTCCTCAGTGTGTGTCTTATCCATCGCCATCGTCTTCTTCTCATCTCTTGTTCCACTGGCACTTGTCTAATTCTTGTCCTCAGTTCCACGTTGGTAACCTTGTCATACCATTTTAATCCCTCTTTTCTACGCAAGCACCCATTTATGAAAGTCTGTAGCTTTTTGATTGTTGTCTTTGTTGTTCTCCATCTGTGTTTCATTAACTGGCTAAAATCTTTTATGTCATCATCTTTCTTTCATTGGTTAAAATCTTTTATTTCATCTTCTTTGTATCATTAACTGGCTAAAATCGTTTATCTCATCTTCTGTGTTTCAGTAACTGACTAAAATAATTATATCATGTTCTGTGTTTCATTAATATAACTGGCTAAAATCTTAACCTCGTCTTCTGTGTTTCATTAACTGGCTAAAATCTTTTATTTCATGTACTGTATTTCATTAACTGGCTAAAGTCTTCTGTGTTTCAGTAACTGGCTAAAATAGTTATCTCGTCTTCTGTGTTTCAGTAACTGGCTAAAATAATTATCTCGTCTTCTGTGTTTCATTAACTAGATAAAATTTGTGTTTCTGGTACCTGTCACGTAGGGTTTATATTCATTTAATTTCCTACATCTTCTTCCTATTCTTTCACATAAATTCTCTCTTTTATTATCTCTGTATTTTTTTTTCCTGTGTATTTTTTCATCCATTCGTTTTGCGAATATCATTTTCATATAATTCGCAAACTTTACCTGTTTTCCTTTCTCTTAAACTGAGAATCGCGCTAGGACGATATTACGTAGATGTCAGGGCTGCAGGGCGTCAGAAGGCGTGATAAGTCGGTTCGCTGAACATAGGACGTAGCAAATCGTCTACATTCTCAACGAGCGCGCGAGCTTCTTCTCGGCATAGTCCCGGTGAGGTGTGATACTTTACATCTGCACCGGTCAGTATCCAGACTTTTGTCTCGAAAATCCCAAACTGACACGGCGCTCACTTGGGCCATGGTCAGCTGTAGTGTGAAAACTGCCCTGCCATGGAGTCAGGCTGTCTGGGATTTGAAACTGACACGCGTACATCGTGGTCAGTAGGTGACAGTTACGACACGCGTTAAGCGGACGTAAATGTTGGGAGTAGGGGAGATAATTTCGCTTGGCGAAGTAAGTTTGGGCCCTTTGTCTGATTTTAAGATATTGGCCAAGTTTGAAACTTTAATTTCATTCTCGCTCATAGACTCCACAGTAGATAGGTCGCTCGAAAACAGAATAGCTGTTAGCGAAGATCTCAGTTTGTTTCGGCAATTTGTCGAACTTCTAGACTTCCAGAAATATTTTCAGCATTTTTATTCTTAAGTTGTGCGACTACCTGTAATTCTGTGGTTGAGGTAATTAATATGATAGATATATAGATTTTGTGAGTGTTAAAGTGTTAAATCGCTTAATTCATTTTAATCTAGTTCTTTAGCGCAGAAGAGAAATAAGTGGTAGGCTATTATATTTTCTAGGGAAGCATTCAGTGGAAAGCAGACTAAAAAATTTAATTTCTAGCTTATAACGGCAATTGTAGCTATTTATAAATTTAATTTAACTGCTAATACTCAGTCGAGTGTATTTTTCTAAACTAACGTATAAACTCTAGAATCGAGCCTCATGAATGATGACGGGATACGCACGTGTTCCTAATTTATGAGGAATGCTGATTTTTAAATATAACTTACGTCACGGGAAGTTTAAATGATAAGCAAAGCTCTCTGCTTGCAAGTTTAAATGTAAGTTTTAACCAGTACAGATTCTGTTTATTATATTATATGTGTTATTTTTCCTCCACACAGTGAAAGTTTTGGGGTGACCCTAACTTTACCAGCACCTAGTAGTAGTTTCCATACTTGTGAAGAAATAGACAGTCCTTATTTTGAACCACGTGGGTTTTCTCAAGTAACACTGATCTGACGGTGCAAGTTAGACAGAAATACTAATATCCCTATAACGGGTTTTCAAAGACTGTAATGATAAATACTGGACCTTGGAGCCAGCACTTAATTTCTTCTAGAAACTCTATATAATTTGCTGCCTGGTGGCGTGAATATTAACAATCATTTCCCGACTAGATTATATCTTGTGGACAAATCTGTGGTGTGACTAAAGTGAATCCTATACTGAGGGAAGGCACCGACCTGACATTCATCATTTTTTTGAAACCTACGCTATTGACACTGTGCTCTGCTAACTCCCGCGCCTGGAATAATTGTTAGGTGACTTAATCAGACATTTGAACAAATTTGCATACCCAAGTAGTCGTTCCCGGAGACTCCAAGTTAAATACGTCTTTTGGAACTGGGGACTTCTTGGCAGAAGACTGCATTTTTTGAGTCTGTGTGAAAATCTAAAATCAATGTGTTCCAAGAGGCAGCGAGCAAAGTCGTGAGTACCTGAATGAGAAGCCATGGCGGAATGAATGAGTGTACACTGGTTTGAGTGATATTTTCACTATTATATCTTTGACACCCTGTTGCTGTCCTAATTCTTTTTTTCAATCTGCATAATTTGTTGCTAAGGCTAGAGTTCTTGTGTTTTTGTCTTAGGTTAAATCAGATTTTTTTCAAACTCTGTGCATATAATTACGAGATAAAACAAAGAAAAACTCTTAGACTCAAACCCTATGTATCTGTGACTCGGGCGCCATCATCTGTTCTCTTAACGGGGCCGGGCTAAACCTAGAGTTAACACTATAACGGGGCTATCATCCTTGCAACATTTCCTTGATTTTTTTATGACTATGTGTATATGTATTTTCCTTGATGTACTTTCTTTGATGTTGTGAGCCGATTTTTCCTGATATTAAATCGCTCTTGAACTAAATAATCGTGTTTGGTCAGCTCGTTCTAGATAATATATATATATCATTGTTATAGTTTTCCCACGTCTGTGTGTTTACCTGTCGTCACGTGTATGTGCGTGCCTGTGAGTGATAGAAATATACGTAATATGTATATTGGTGTAGTCTGTCTGACGCTGTAACAACTGTTGTAGAAGATAGGTGAGAGAGAGAAGAATTCTTTTCGCTTTCAGAGACAGCCACTATATCAAATCTATCATCTCACGTGTGTGGAAATTCTATTACCTTTCACTAACTCTCACTGAGTCTATCACCTATTCAAACCTATTCAGAAGGGACCAAACCTAGTCTTAATTCTCCTATCGGAAATCTACGACAAATGAGGGCTCGTTTCCGGTCTTTGAACTTAGAATAGGAAGACGAGTACGACAAACGTGGACTCGTCTATCTGGATTTTGAACTTAAGATTCTGTATTCTGATATAGAGTAAGAGTGTGATGTCTTGTGAGTTGTTATATCTTTAAATAATTACCCCCTAGACTAGCGATCTGTTTACGGGCGTGCTGACCACACAAACTAATAAGTTTTTTTTCCACAGCATCTTTGAATAATATACATTTTGGTTACAGGTTGATTTTGTCGGGATATATGTTAACTGCTGATTGTAATACTAAATGCTGGTAAAGTGGTGAGTGTATAACATTCACTGGGTACTGAGGCAGAACGGCGTTTGAACTAAGTTAAGGAGTGTGTTTCGGACTTTTTGTCCAGATTAATTCCCTCCCTTACCCGATCTGACTTCAGGGGCGAACTTATAGTGGATTTTTAAAAATTAAGGGATTATTTTTCTCTTTAATTTTTGCAATATTCTTTTGCTTTTCCACTGTAGCAACTTATTTTTCAGTTGTAATCTTAACTACCATTTATTTGGCGTAGTCGTGTTTTGCATTGAGTGCTTTATTGCCGATAATAGCAGCGATAGTTAGATTTTACTTTGGAGGAGGTATCCCAGGGTTAAGGATATCATCTTTTGAATTTTTGGTTTTTTTTTCTCGTAAGTGGTAGGAACCAGGTTATTCTTTTTCCTATTTGCTATCTCCACGTGTCTCAGTCACTGACATAATATGGCCGAGAGGGCAAAGCTTAGACAACTCCTCAGGGACGAAGCGAGAGAGGAGGGACTGGAAGGAGAGGAAGCGAAAGCTTTTGTCAGGGACGAACTTGAGAGATATGATGCGGAGAGGAAAGCAGAAGAAGAACTAAGGAGGAAAGAAGAAGCAGCGGAGAGGAAGGAAGCGGAAGACCGGCTATTACAGCAGAAGAAGATGGATGAAGAAATGGAAATTCGCAGGATGCAGCATGAGGAAAGAGAGAAGGAGAGACAGCATTTGGAAAGAGAAAATGAGCAACGACGACAGCATGAGTTGGCTCTTAAGGCTCTAGAAGTCCAAAGTCTTGGCGCTGCCTCTACCTCCAGCAATGGAGAGTCTTCTCCTCATTCTTCCTTAACTGATCCTGCTAACACTCAATCTCTTCAACTAAATGCTATGTCTTTCACCCTTGAGTCTTTCCCTTGTCCAAATGAGAAGATTGACACATGGTTAGAAAAATTTGAGAAAATTGCAACTCTGTACGGTTTAGAGAGGTCGCGTTGGAATATGAAACTTTCCCAGGCCCTAAAAGGTTCTGCTTATGATGTTTATTCTAAGCTGGAAAGTAGCCAACAAGACGACTACGATGTGTTGAAGAAAGCGTTACTGGAGCGCTTTGAAATGAACGCTCGCAAGTTTTTGCAACTGTTTCGCAACAGCCGGAAAGAGAATTCTGAAACTTTTCACCAGTTCTCATCTCGTCTTAAGGGATATCTAACAAAGTGCCTTGAGCTTTCGCAGCTCCCCTCTACCTATGAAGGTCTTGAGGAACTTGTTCTAACTGAACAAATAAAGAACACTTTGTCTGCTGATACCCGGAGATTTCTCGCTGAGCAGGGGGCAGAAAAACTTGAAGACATTTTGGAAAAGTCTGAGCGTTATCACAATGCGCTGGCTGAACTACCGGCCACAAAGCGGAAACCGACAGAGGAGCATTTTCGAAAACATAACCTAGAGCAATCTTCTCAGGCTTCTAACCAAAATAACCACAGAGAAACTGGACCTCAAAACCCCCCTCCTGAAAAATCCAAGTTCTACAAGAACAAGTACCCCAACCACCCCAAACAGTCTGATCAACCCGACCGCCCTACATGGCAGCGTAGCCAGAAAGGACAAGGTGGCAAAGGGAGAACCCCTGAGCACGGGACATATGATCAGACCGAGCACACCGAGCCTAAACGCATCGGATGCTTATTAACAGTCTCGCAAGGCGGAATTATTGACAGTGATTCCCAACCTGTTGGGGATAGACCCTCAACGCGAGGTATTGTTACTTTGAACGGTTCTCAAACTTCTTGCTTATTTGACACGGGGCTTTCTTACGATTGCATTGTTGCCAGAAACCTGGTTAAACCCGGTCAAGAGACAGGAGAGACCGTCAAACTTTGTGGAGTTCGTAAGAGTGATGCACCTACAGCGCTTCCCATCGCATTGGTGGAGATACACTCTGACTTTGTCAGAGGTGTGATCAAAGCGGCTGTTATGGATGATCCCATCTACCCAGTCATACTTGGCGGGAGATACGTGTGTATTGGGAAACCGGAAGAGCCGATTGTGGCAGCAGTAACTACAAGAGGGCAAACCAAGAAGGAACGGGAGCCTGCGCCAAATTTGTTACCTATGGAACTTAAAGAAGCGCAATACAAGGACCCTACTTTGGCACCCTGCTTTAGGAAACTGCCCATGGCGAAGGAACCCAAACAGCACGGGGACATTTTTTCTGAGGATGGCGTACTTTATCGGAGAACGGGCAAGCCTGACCAAGGTTACAACCAGCTCCTAGTACCGAAACAGTACAGAAGCCAAATCCTAGAAATGGGGCACACTCTTCCCTTTAGCGGACATATGGGACAGAACGCCACAAACCAACGTATAACCACTCATTATTGGTGGCCAGGAGTAAATACTGATATTATCAGATATGTCAAATCCTGTGCCCAGTGCCAACGTGTGCCACCCAAGCAACGGGCACCCCCAGTCCACATGGGTGAAATGCCAATAATGGGAACACCATTCGAACGGGTTGTGATCGACATTTTAGGGCCTTTCGAAAGGACTAAAAGAAGGAACAGGTTTATCCTGACCTTAGTCGATACATGCACTTTATGGGCAGAAGCTATCCCGCTAACATGCGCAGATGCCAAGCATGTCGCAGAAGCCCTCGTGCAGATTTTCACTCGGTTGGGATTCCCTCAGCAAGTGTTGACGGATAATGGATCTCCATACCGAAACCTGTTGATGGATGAGATCGTTAAGATCTTGAGGACCCAACACATCCACACTAAGCCATATACTCCGGCCGGAAATGGGCTCGTGGAACGTGCTAATGGAAACCTCACCATGATGCTAAGTAAGCTGGCACAAGTGAAACCTGAAGATTGGGATCTCTGTATTCCTGCAGCATTATTTGGCTACAGAGAATCTCCTCATACTTCCACAGGATTTCCGCCAGCTACACTCTTATTCGGCAGACCCATTAAGGGCCCGCTTGAAGCCTTACTTCAGTCTCTGACAGACGAGAAGGCGGATGAGACAGTCGTCTCAGCAAGTAAATATGTGTCGGTTTTAAAGGAAAGGTTGAAACTAGGGTGGGACCTAGCAACGACTAACTTTAAGCGAGCTCGCACCAAGCACGCTAACCGATACAGGAAAGTCGCGGAAGAGAGAGAACTGGAAGCAGGAGAGAAAGTTTTGGTGTTGCTCCCTACCGAGAACAACCAACTGAAGATCGGATGGCAAGGGCCGTTTACCGTCCTGAAAAAGATTTCTAAGGCTAACTACCAGATCTCTATTGAAGGAAAGGAGAAGGTTTTCCATTTAAATCTCTTAAAGAGATACTTGGAAAAACCAGTGCCAACCTCCGACCATCTCCTGACGATCGCCAAAACTGACGAAGATGACGATAGTGGCAGGGATATTCCACCGCTATCACAGGAAATCTTTCAAAAATGTCAGAAGCGGCGACGCTCTTTCAAGCGCGCATATGAGACATTCCAGGGGAAGGAAACTTTGAGGAGTGGACTTGAGTAGGAATTGGACAGAGATGGAGGGGGAAGAGGAGAGGGAAGAAGACAGACACCCCGAAGCTACGGTTATAGGAAATTAAACTCCATAACGTAGACATGGAGTGCTTCCATATCTTAAAGGGGGGAGGCTCTGTCACGTAGGGTTTATATTCATTTAATTTCCTACATCTTCTTCCTATTCTTTCACATAAATTCTCTCTTTTATTATCTCTGTATTTTTTTTTCCTGTATATTTTTTCATCCATTCGTTTTGCGAATATTATTTTCATATAATTCGCAAACTTTACCTGTTTTCCTTTCTCTTAAACTGAGAATCGCGCTAGGACGATATTACGTAGATGTCAGGGCTGCAGGGCGTCAGAAGGCGTGATAAGTCGGTTCGCTGAACATAGGACGTAGCAAATCGTCTACATTCTCACCGAGCGCGCGAGCTTCTTCTCGGCATAGTCCCGGTGAGGTGTGATACTTTACATCTGCACCGGTCAGTATCCAGACATTTGTCTGGAAAATCCCAAACTGACACGGCGCTCACTTGGGCCATGGTCAGCTGTAGTGTGAAAACTGCCCTGCAATGGAGTCAGGCTGTCTGGGATTTGAAACTGACACGCGTACATCGTGGTCAGTAGGTGACAGTTACGACACGCGTTAAGCGGACGTAAATGTTGGGAGTAGGGGAGATAATTTCGCTTGGCGAAGTAAGTTTGGGCCCTTTGTCTGATTTTAAGATATTGGCCAAGTTTGAAACTTTAATTTCATTCTCGCTCATAGACTCCACAGTAGATAGGTCGCTCGAAAACAGAATAGCTGTTAGCGAAGATCTCAGTTTGTTTCGGCAATTTGTCGAACTTCTAGACTTCCAGAAATATTTTCAGCATTTTTATTCTTAAGTTGTGCGACTACCTGTAATTCTGTGGTTGAGGTAATTAATATGATAGATATATAGATTTTGTGAGTGTTAAAGTGTTAAATCGCTTAATTCATTTTAATCTATTTCTTTAGCGCAGAAGAGAAATAAAGTGGTAGGCTATTATATTTTCTAGGGAAGCATTCAGTGGAAAGCAGACTAAAAAATTTAATTTCTAGCTTATAACGGCAATTGTAGCTATTTATAAATTTAATTTAACTGCTAATACTCAGTCGAGTGTATTTTTCTAAACTAACGTATAAACTCTAGAATCGAGCCTCATGAATGATGACGGGATACGCACGTGTTCCTAATTTATGAGGAATGCTGATTTTTAAATATAACTTACGTCACGGGAAGTTTAAATGATAAGCAAAGCTCTCTGCTTGCAAGTTTAAATGTAAGTTTTAACCAGTACAGATTCTGTTTATTATATTATATGTGTTATTTTTCCTCCACACAGTGAAAGTTTTGGGGTGACCCTAACTTTACCAGCACCTAGTAGTAGTTTCCATACTTGTGAAGAAATAGACAGTCCTTATTTTGAACCACGTGGGTTTTCTCAAGTAACACTGATCTGACGGTGCAAGTTAGACAGAAATACTAATATCCCTATAACGGGTTTTCAAAGACTGTAATGATAAATACTGGACCTTGGAGCCAGCACTTAATTTCTTCTAGAAACTCTATATAATTTGCTGCCTGGTGGCGTGAATATTAACAATCATTTCCCGACTAGATTATATCTTGTGGACAAATCTGTGGTGTGACTAAAGTGAATCCTATACTGAGGGAAGGCACCGACCTGACATTCATCATTTTTTTGAAACCTACGCTATTGACACTGTGCTCTGCTAACTCCCGCGCCTGGAATAATTGTTAGGTGACTTAATCAGACATTTGAACAAATTTGCATACCCAAGTAGTCGTTCCCGGAGACTCCAAGTTAAATACGTCTTTTGGAACTGGGGACTTCTTGGCAGAAGACTGCATTTTTTGAGTCTGTGTGAAAATCTAAGATCAATGTGTTCCAAGAGGCAGCGAGCAAAGTCGTGAGTACCTGAATGAGAAGCCATGGCGGAATGAATGAGTGTACACTGGTCTGAGTGATATTTTCACTATTATATCTTTGACACCCTGTTGCTGTCCTAATTTTTTTTTTCAATCTGCATAATTTGTTGCTAAGGCTAGAGTTCTTGTGTTTTTGTCTTAGGTTAAATCAGATTTTTTTCAAACTCTGTGCATATAATTTCGAGATAAAAACAAAGAAAAACTCTTAGACTCAAACCCTATGTATCTGTGACTCGGACGCCATCATCTGTTCTCTTAACGGGGCCGGGCTAAACCTAGAGTTAACACTATAACGGGGCTATCATCCTTGCAACATTTCCTTGATTTTTTTTATGACTATGTGTATATGTATTTTCCTTGATGTACTTTCTTTGATGTTGTGAGCCGATTTTTCCTGATATTAAATCGCTCTTGAACCAAATAATCGTGTTTGGTCAGCTCGTTCTAGATAATATATATATATCATTGTTATAGTTTTCCCACGTCTGTGTGTTTACCTGTCGTCACGTGTATGTGCGTGCCTGTGAGTGATAGAAATATACGTAATATGTATATTGGTGTAGTCTGTCTGACGCTGTAACAACTGTTGTAGAAGATAGGTGAGAGAGAGAAGAATTCTTTTCGCTTTCAGAGACAGCCACTATATCAAATCGATCATCTCACGTGTGTGGAAATTCTATTACCTTTCACTAACTCTCACTGAGTCTATCACCTATTCAAACCTATTCAGAAGGGACCAAACCTAGTCTTAATTCTCCTATCGGAAATCTACGACAGTACCTGACTAAAATCTTTATCTCTTTCCGTTACCTGACTAAAACCATTATCTCTTCTGTGTTTCTGGTACCTGACTAAAATCTTTATCTCTTCGGTGTTTCTGTTACATGCCTAAAATCTTTATTTCTTCTGTGTTTCTGGTACCTGACTAAAATCTTCAACTCTTCTGTGTTTCTGTTACATGGCTAAAATCATTATCTCTCTGTGTTTCTGTTACATGACTAACATCTTTACCTCTCATTTCCGTGTTTCTGTTACTTACTTACTTACTTAGTCGTTCCCCTTCTACCGTGAGGTGTAGAGGTTTGGAAGAGAGAGCGCCAGACTATCCTATCGGCTGTCTTCCTCCTGGCCTGGTTCCATTCTAGTCCTCGGTCCTTCAAAGGTTGTCAAATGTTGTCCTCCCAGCGGACTCTGGGTCGTCCTCGGGGTCTGGATCCTTGGCTCTTTGTTTTCCATGCTTGTCGTGGTAGCCGATCTTCTCCCATTTCTGTTACCTGGTTAAAAATTTATCTCTTGTAAGTTTCTGTTACCTGACTAAAATCTGTATCTCTTCTGTGTTTCTATTTCTGGCTAAAATCTGTATCTCTTCTGTGTTTCTGTTACCTGACGAAAATCTTTATCTTTTCTATGTTTCTGGTACCTGACTAAAATCTTTATCTCTTCTGTGTTTCTGTTAAACATCTAAAATCTTTATTTCTTCAGTGTTTCTGTTACATGGCTAAAATCTGTATCTCTTCTGTGTTTCTCTTACATGACTAAAATCTTTACCTCTCATTTCCGTGTTTCTGTTACCTGGTTAAAAATTTATCTCTTGCGTGTTTCTGTTACCTGACTAAAATCTGTATCTCTTCTGTGTTTCTGTTATCTAACTAAAATCTTTATCTCTTGTGTGTTTATGTTATCTGACTAAAATCTGTATCTCTTCTGTGTTTCCGTTACATGGCTAAAATGTTTATCTCTTCTGTGTTGCTGTTACCTGACTAAGATCTTTATCTCTTCTGCGTTTCTGTTAAACATCTAAAATCTGTATCTCTTCAGTGTTTCTGTTACATGGCTAAAATCTTTATCACTCATTTCTGTGTTTCTGTTACCTGGTTAAAAATGTATCTCTTGTGTATTTCTGTTACCTGGCTAAAATATTTCCCTCGTCTGTGTTTCCTTTACCTGGCTAAAATCTTTACATCGTGTGTGTTTCTGTTACGTAGCTAAAATCTGTATCTCATTTTTTGGTGTTTCTTTTATTGACTGAAATCATTGTCTCATCGTTTGTATTTAATTGACTGCTTGAAATTGTGATCTCATCTTTTGTTTTTATTTTAGTGGTGACTATTGGTGTGAACTGATTTGATTTTGAGGACCAAATTCACTGCACAAGGACAACTCCATACATGCACCGATCTCCTTCCTTAGATCACAAAAGGAGGATCTCAGCGCAGTGCACGAACTCCGTAGCACCGGCAATGATCCCAGTATGTGTATATAGGAATCACACATTCCATAAATATTGTTGTGGTGAGTTGGTTTCCTATTTTTAAAATTTTTGCCAGGGTAGTGGCCGTAGGATCTACTCTTTACGATTTTTAACTGCCGAGGGAGTTTTAACGTGCGCAAGTTACACACAATGCCTCCTATTTATTCGCCCTTATCCGAGAACGCTGGACAGCGTGGGAGAGTGACGTCATTAGGACCTACTGATTCTGAAAAACATCTCCATCAACTATATTGCCTGTACCTTAAGAATCAGAGGCGGAAGCCATACCTCTAACCCAATTTGAACACCCCCCTCCCCCGGGTCACCATTTCATCTATTATGTATACGAATCTGCTAGACACACAAAGACACAGATATTATTCCATTTTCACTTCTTTTGAAGTATATAAACAACAGTTGTGTCTGTACCAATTTGAGTTACATAACTGGGTTGTCAAACACATGCACAATCTCAAATTTTTCGCTTCGTACGACATCCCTGAGAGAGCAGAAATCCAGTTCTTTCATTGCTTCCTTAAAGGCCTCGAAAACAGGGAAAGAACTTGAGCGGAGGGCACAGGACAGGAAGACTTGGCATGTGTTTGTTGAAGGCCGATGCTCCTCGGCGATCTAATGGGTATTGATTGATTGATTGATTGATTGATTGATTGATTGATCATCATTATCCTTCAACTCTGAAAGGAACAAAGGTCTTCAACAAACTTATGACAATTCTTCCTATCCTGTGCCATCCGCTCAAAACCTCTTTATTCCCCTCATGCCTGTCTTCAGTTCTCTTCTCCATGTGTTCCTTTATCTGCCTCTACCTGTCTCACACAGGGGATCCCAGAAGCAGGATATATATATATATATATAATGCAGTCCACTTTAGTCAATTTTCTCTTAACTAGAGCCAATTGCCTTCTTTGGCTTTGTTTAAAGTAAAAACAAACAAAAAAAACCTAAACAAATTTAATTTATTTCGACTTTAATTACTAGCATGTTCAGGTAGGTCGAGGTAATTTGTCTGTCCCAACTCAAATTTGCACTCGTAAAAGTAGATGTTCTGCCGTCATTGCAATGCTAACATTGATTACACGAGCGTGAATGTAATCGCCGAAGCCTACTCACGAACACTGGATCAACTCGATTTGCGAGATAAGGGCTTCCGTCAAGTTTTGTTAGCAACGAGACTTATCGGTTGATATCCGAAGACAAAGAGTGAGACCCAGATGTCTGTGAGTAGTTAACTATAAATAGAAAAAAATAATGTAGCAGGCACTAGTAAGAAAGGAGGAAGAAAAACATCAGATAACAGAAAAATAACAGAAGATCCACCTCTAGAAGCAGGGGTAGGAATTTCTTAGAAAGGTTTACCTGTCGTTCAGTAGTTAACCCATTAACAGTCCGTGTGGGAACCGCTAAAAGAGTGCACACAAAAATACTAAGCCAAAAAGCGAAGTGGTCACCTGCGTAAGACATGCAGTTTGAAAAATTCTTAAGTACGTTTTTCATATGACCATTTTATATATGAACTGTATGTATAATATATCTCGTGATTAAGATTTTCTTGTTATCATGTTATTTTCTTGAATTAGTACAGGATTTGAGTTTAGCTAGTTAGGACATTACGACTTTTTAAAGTGTTGGCAGGTGTAGGTATGGTACTAGCCAATAACTAACACTACATTTTAGGCTTCCGTTAAAATTGCTTTTGAAAACTATAACGATCCAGAATTGAAAATTAAGAATTGAAACGCTTGTATCCGGAACGTTAAATAATTGCTTCATGTTTGGCTTCTTATTCAAACTGTAAATGTCAATCTTTGAGCAAACTTCATGGATATGAACGCAGTTTCATAATCCAGATATACCAGGTTCGAAACCTGCTGCAGGCGGTTTGGTAGCAGATCGCTTTGTGTGGATTTTTAACAATAGTATAAGCGCCGTACCGTTCAGAAAGCAATGGCAAACTACTGAATGAAAAAATATGCCTAGAAAAATCACAAACAGCCAATAAAAGCTGGGGTTGATTGCCACGTCCTGTAAAGGATAAGCAATTAACTTAACTTAAAAGTATTTTAGATGGTACAAGTGACTTTTACGTTTTTCAGAATGCACTGAATCTCAGTGGGTAGACCTGTTCTTCTGACTTGTTCTGCAGTTAAGGGTAAGTGGCATGCACTCGTAAGAAAACAAAGAAGTAGAAAACTATTGTTTACTATTGATTATATCATATATATATATATATATATATATATATATATATATATATATATATATATATATATATATATATATATATATATATATATATATATATAT
Organism: Oreohelix idahoensis; assembly: GCA_024509875.1. NCBI lineage: Eukaryota > Metazoa > Mollusca > Gastropoda > Stylommatophora > Oreohelicidae > Oreohelix > Oreohelix idahoensis. The sequence goes on from JAMPIV010022816.1 coordinate 300,734, forward strand.
ATATATATATATATATATATATATATATATACCGTGAACTGGGGTGACTTTGCCTACATTTCATCTTTACAGATTCTTTACAGCATATTAACCAACACTAAATAAAGCCCAAAGGTGCTGAAATACAGAGTGGATACATAAGCTTTGTTTTTATTTTTAAATGAAGTCAGAATTCCACCAGGATTAGATGATTTAAGAGGTATTGTGAAATATTTCAACTGAAGTAAAAATGGGGTGACTTTGCCTTCATACCTTATTTTTTTTTTTTAAAGACAAAACATGTAACGTACCAGTAGTTAAAAACACTTTTAAAACCCTGAAAGTAGGGAAATCAGATGCACAATACCTGATAGTAATATAAAAGCTTCAAAGAATACTTAAAATACAAACAAGTAAATTTTTTTTCTACATTCACTGATTAATTAATCAAATCATTTACGACGCGTTACAAAAAGACACATCTGTTATAGTGGGGGGAAAAGATCACACCACCAGTTCACATCAAAAATGTTTTTTACATGCTGTTTTCGTTGGTGGCAGCCACTCCTCATCAGTGTCAGAAAATGGAATGTCTTCACAATCTGAATCTGTTTTCTCGAGTTCAAACTCGGATGGTGATGACCGGGAGTAAGATACAGATGCCGAAGGTTGCAACTGCAGTGCTTGAGCAGATGTTGAAGGTTGATGCTGAACAGGTGCTGAAGTTGACGCTGGGGATGCAGATGTCAAGGATTGAGACTGAGCAGACTGCACGTCTTCCGCACTCACCGATTTCCCTGGTGGCACAGAAACTTTCTTCCTCTTATGCCTGCTGCCAGTTCCTGTGCAACCATTTGAATTGGGCGAGTATTTAAAAGTCTGCAAATAGTTTAGCACAGCATCTGAAACACCTTGTGGGTCTTTGCTTGTGTCACTAGTGACAGTTGACTTTGGCAGCTTTTTCAGCACTTGGTTTGCATCTAGGGGGTGAATGCCACAGGCTCTGAACCCAGAAATCAAACTGTTGGCTGATCTCATACCCATCCCTTCAATTAATTTATTTAGCATTGCTGGAAACGCTTTCTTGTCGAGTGATGCAGAAGATGGGTGTTTTTGCTTGTAACTCTCCAACAGCTTTCTCCATAACTTTTTGAGAGGAGCAAAAAAAAGACACATCAAGTGGCTGGCACTTGTCTGTGGAGTTAGGAGGAAGCAGGATGAAAGCAATATTCAATTCTTCACACTTGTATATCTCTGATGCACTGATGTGTGAACTTAAATTGTCCCCTTCAGAATAGTCTCTATAGTGTCTGCTACCAGGCTTTCTCTTGTGATGTCTGGGCATGGTGATCTGAAGAAAAAAAAAAACAAAGATATATAAACACCAAAGTGTGCAACATTGAAAAAGCAAGTTTAAGACCACATTAAGTCTAGATCAATGGGGTGACTTTGCCCCAGACTGTGGAAAGAAAGCATTTAAGAAACTTGAGACTAAAGCTTATCCAAACAAATAATTAACCTTTTTATGATCGAAATGCATGAGAATAAAGTACATAGGGAAATAAACTGTATAATATTCAAATAGAAGTACAAACTCACCTAAATCAGCACAAAAACGATGTCAAGAACACCAGGGCTGCTTCTTTCGTGTCTCAGCGCTTAGGAGGGAAGAAACACCAAAACCATCCCACCAAACATGTCTTCTTTCATGAAGAGTTGAAAAATCGAGGCAAACAACTCTAGAAATGCAAGTATGAACACATTCGCATTTTCAGTATTTAATAGGCAAAGTCACCCCATGGGGCAAAGTCACCCCAGTTCACGGTATATATATATATATATATATATATATATATATATATGTATATATATATATATATATATATATATATATATATATATATATATATATATATATATATATATGTATATATATATATATATATATATACTAGATCCCTAAGGGGCATTGTTAAGGTCAGTTTGGTTTTAAGCTAGGGGATGTAAACATTTATATTTTTTGCATAGCAAAGTTTGATTTTGCTGAGGAGGTTATGATGGTATCCTAAAAGAATGAAATCGGTGTCTGCATTAACCGTGTGAGGTCAAGCACATGTAGGCCCCTGACTCTAAAAGATGAAAATGATGAATTATTTGCAGGGAACCTAACGCTACCTCCCTAGATCTCACACGGTCACTATTTTAGGCTCTAATGTCTGGTGTAGGATGTACCTAGTATCTAGGGGAGAAATGAAATGATGGTACACAACACAAAAACACTTTAATTTTCTATGAGGAAGTGAATAACACCAGTGGTTAAGATTTTCTTTAAAATGACTATTTCGGCTAAGAGGGAGAGTCACTGTGTATGAGGGGCTGTAGTATCATCATACCCCATAAACTTCCTGAGTATGATTTGAAATACCAGTGTTTATTAAACGAAAGTGTCAGATATACCCAGATGCTTAACACATCACCTGGGATTCCTTGTTGAATGATAATACAGTATGAAGTTGCAGAAAATCTCGATCTCTCAATATGCCCAAGCTCCTCCCGTTATCTTTTGACAGCATAAACGAATGGTCGGAGTCTTGATGGCGTTATTTTGACTCAGCAGGTTTCCTGTTACCAGCTGGCAACAGGAAATAAAACCTCTGCAACAAAATGACACCCTGGCCTTTTATATCTTATCACTTATTATCTTTATTATTTTCCTACTGAAGTATGGGTTCAGCTTCGCGTGCATTACAGGTGCACTCGCCCTTAATTTTACATGACTCACACCTTGCTGTGACCACACCTCAGGTCCCTATGGCAGATACGCCACTGTACGTTTACATAGTTTTCCTCAATAAAATAATGTGGAGTAACCACATTTCCTTTGGTATGATTTCTCTTCTTTTCTTTTTTAAATATAAATGCTTCAGGCATGTTTAACAGTGTTCATAGAACACAGAGGATTACTAATATTCTAATGCAATAATATTCAAACAAAATCATGACAACATACACCAGTTAGATACATTTCAATGTGAGGACTCAACAATGTCTGCTCCCGGCATGTCCTTCACTTTTCCCAATAGCAGTATCTAATTTGGCAGTTGGAATAAACATAGTAATTCGTAAAGCATTCTTATCACAAATTTCAAGAAATATAAACAAATGACGCTGACTTGCAAAGAAATGGCCTCAGTTTCTTCTGCACTGTCCAGACTGTGAATACTTTTTATTTAATTTTACAATTAACACAGCTGATCTCAGCGTATTTGAATGAAAAGTTTTGTTCAACTGGCAATGAATAGTGAAAGCCTTTTGCTAATATTTATTAGCACTGGCCAATCGAAAGCTTGCGACTACCAGAATTCAAATGTAGTTTTTGAAAAACAAAAATAATTCCAAACAAACTCTGCGTCTGGCAGTCGATTGGCCAACCTGCTTTAGTTATGCCCAATACAAAAAGATGGTTCGTTTAGGTTAACAATTTACCTACCGCTCCCCCTTCCCTCCCATACCCTTGTTCCTCAAGCGAATTTGAATGTACCTCAATGCCTCTTTTCTAAGCTGCCGTCCCCACTAACGTTATGAAAAAAACAAGCAGGAACAACAGTCTGTCTGGTCGAGCGTCCGTAGACATTTAGTATGTCCTCAATAACTTTTCTAATTCTTGGACTACCATATTACTTAAAACACATTCTTGCTCAGTGGACTCTAAACTATACTATCATATAATTTTTATGGTCAGTTTCATAGTGGTTTAGATTTTCAATTTTGTCACTGTCATCGTCAAATAAAAATTTTACACAAGACGGCCATCTTTCCCTCTCTTTCATCTCTCGCTAGCATGTATTTTCAAATAACTACTTGTTTTAGTGACGTCAGTAATACTACCGCGAGGAGGAAATAAAATTGTCTGCGTGTTTGCCTCTGCCACAACGTGTATATATGCAAGGCACAACGTGTCAAGCGAAGCGGGGTTTTGCGTGGCGGGTTAAGAATTTGCGTTTATTATAACTGTTGTCTCGTGTTACACTACCAAATTTGTAAGGATTACTACTTATTTCCAGCGTTAAAGTCAAAATACTGCGTTAATTCAGACAGTAGTTTGGCGGCACACTTCCGCAAAATCGTTAATTATAAGGCTAGCCGCAGTCTCTATCAGATCGGCAAAATGTTAAATATTTGTAGTACGTATTCGAAACCGAAACTAAAACGCGTGTTAGATTTTTACCGTGGGATCGTTCTATAGGCTTTAGCACTGCACAAAAGGCAGCGTTGCTGGCGTGTGAGACCATCACCGTCAGACACAATCGGGCGGGTTTATTGATTATTATTTTATGACCAAAATCTACTGAAATGAGCGATTATTCTCGCAGATTTTACTACACATGTCAGGTCAGATTTAGTTGTTGTCTCCCTTGACTTACCAGTTGTGTGTAAGGAAGATTGTTCTCGAACATTTGTCGAGACCTTCCCAGAAGATTCTGGTATGAGCTTTACTCACGTCTCGCGTTGATCGGCGCATGCGTGAATGCTGAGCGGGACTGAGATGCGATATCTCGTGACAGTTCGCTCTGGGCGCTTGACCAGGGAGGTCAGCCATGTATCTCTGATTGTGTGAGCAGAGGAAATACAGAGAACATTAGATGTTTTGAAGCCCGGCATTTTGCCGGCTTCTTGCCAGAGATTTATTACCCGACCTGTTTTGTCAGAGGAAATACAGAGAACATTAGATGTTTTGAAGCCCGGCATTTTGGCGGCTTATTTGCCAGAGATTTATTACCTGACCTGTTTTGTCAGAGAAATCACAGAGAACATTAGATGTTTTGAAGTCCGGCATTTTGGCGGCTTATTGCCAGAGATTTATTACCTGACCTGTTTTGTCAGAGGAAATACAGAGAACATTATATGTTTTGAAGCCCGGCATTTTGGCGGCTTCTTGCCAGAGATTTATTACCTGACCTGTTTTGTCAGAGGAAATACAGAGAACATTAGATGTTTTGAGGCCCGGCATTTTGGCGGCTTATTTGTCAGAGATTTATTACCTGACCTGTTTTGTCAGAGGAAATACATAGAACATTAGATGTTTTGAAGCCCGGCACTTTACCGGCTTATTTTGCCAAGGAATTACATGGCTTATTTCGTCAGAGGAGGTAGAGAGGAATTCCTGACGTATTGCTAGTACTGCGATACCTGCAGTCTATTTAGAGAAGTCGTTGATATGGGATTTATGGAGCACTTGTTAACTATCCATGAATTTTTATGTGTACCTGAGATGTCAGGAGTGATCGTGAGCTGTACTTATGACCGTGTACTGTACCTGCGACTATGTGCTTAATGATGCCCTTGTGACTGTATTATACTATTAAACAGTGTAGAACGAGAAGAAGTTATACCCTTTCCTGACTTCTACATGTGTGTTGGTGTGTGTGACCATTATTGACTTTCCTGTGTTTTTGATCCTGAACCACACACATTCGCGTCCATTGACAGCGTCACACGCACACACACCCTGTCGGCCACCTGTGTAAGCCCGACCTAGCTGAATGCCTTCATCGGTATACCTTTTTCTGGAACATACCACATCCACATCAGCGTCTACCTACAAACTGTCCAATTCTACCCTCAACAGTATTGCAACGGTGTTTCCAACAGTGGTGGCACACAATAATATTCATCATCATATTCGCGGATATAAATGCCTTGCAACAAGCATAGGTATTCAACAAACACATTCCATGTTGCGTGCCATCAGCTTAAGTTATTTTCGTGTCTTCCATATCATTCTGCCTCCAGTTCTGTCCTCCGTGTGTATTTTGTCCACCTCATCCTCATTTACCTTTGGGATTTCAGAAAAAGTCTTGTAATGAAATCAACATGTTTCTTCAGTGTGTATCCTTTCTATGGCCAGCGTCTTCTTCTCATCTTCTATTTAATTGGCACTTGTCTGGTTCTTGTATTCAGCTCCTCATTGGTTTTTCGTGTCATATATGTATATATGTACACACACTTATATATATATATATATATATATATATATATATATATATATATATATATATATATATATATATATATATATATATATATCGTGTGTGTTTGTGTGTGTGCGTGTGCAGTGTGACTAGTTTTGTCACGTGACGTCTCGCACACAAATTAAAAGATATAATAATAATAATAGCCCCTTCAGTCATAACTGACTATGGGAATGCGTCCCAGAGGTGACAGCCCTAAGCTGCTTATTTTCCAGGTGTTCCTTTCGATGTTGTCTCCTCTCTTCTGCTTGCCGTGAGAGTTTCTTTTCGCCCAATATGAGGTGGTGCCGTAAAGAGCATTGCCACTTCGTGCGATAGTTAGCTTTAACCTCCCACGTTGCTGGATCTTGCCCATGATTTATGTTATACAAGATATAATGATACTGGTTAAAGAAGCAAACATAAAGTAATATAAGTATTAACAACAGAGTACCTTCTTTAAAGTGTCAAACAGCTCATATATATAAATTTTTATTTTTTTTTCTAAAATTCAATTTTAACAGTAATTCGCACCCACAAAAATTACTACTGAACTATACTATAGTAAATGTTTTAAACTTATGTTATTTAACTCCGGCAAAATATTACCTTCAATAAAAAAAACTGACAGTGGACGTTTGAAAAGTTGACCACAATCAGCAGTATTTATGTGTACGGCAGTGCGCATATTTCATCTAGTTGCAAAGGTGATGCTCATCCCCAGCGTAAACCGTCTATTTAACTAAAATGGGAAGATACGGAAACAAGTAACAACTTTTTAATTTCATGGACACAAGGTAACAGAGAACGTCAGATCTGAAACAAACGTTAGTATTCCTTTCAGTCATTTCTGATTATATGAACGAGCCCCCGAAACGATGTCTCGATGAGCACGAGGTTGGGTGCTTGGATAAAGAGGTCAAGCTGTTGGCCGTAGGGCATGCCTCTGCTGGTGAGTCCACAGGAACAACGCAGCCGATACAGTCTGGCACCAGAACACATATATATGCTATATTGGAGCTGGAATTACCGCGGCTTCTGGTACCAGAGTTGGCCTTGAATAGATCATCGTTAAGCGGGAACAACAGTAGAGAACTGGAATGTCCCAAACTATATTCAGCAAAGTGAAGTTAGTATAAAGATAAACATTTTAAAGATGTGAGTATTCCAGTGTTATAGATGCTCTTCAGTTCTGTATGGTGCCGAAATCTGGATATGGAAGAATGTGCGCATGTCTTGACAGCAAAATAATATACAGACGTCATTAATTTATCCATTATCATTCAGCGAATCAAGGAACAAAGGAAGGGCTTCAACAAGATCGGTCACGTGAAGTGCTCCTATCACGTGCCATTAACTCCATCCCTTTCTCATCCCGTTAATTTCTGTTTCCAGTTCTTATCCCTATGAGTTAACCTGTCTACTGCTACTTTTCCTCATGAGTTAACCTGCCTACTGCTACTTTTCTTACCTCGTGAACTCAAGAACAAGGGCTGTTTAGTAATGCTGTCAACAAGTGTTCTCAGTGTACGCCTTATCCATAAACTGCACTATCTTTTTATCTCTTGTCCAGCTTGTAGTTCTTCGGTGTCTATTTTTTGTTAGTCCATATTGTTCTTGAAAATTTTAATTCTTAAAGCTGCTACATGATCGAGTAGATGACATATTGCCCAACGCTGCTCGGTCGCCTTTTACGACATGTTTGTTTGGTCACAGTGATTTTATTTGTTGCTCCTATTTCGGGCCCGTTAACACACTAGTGAAAGAAGGTTATTACGTTCTATAAATATAAAGAACATAATAAACGATATGTTAGTTTGACAAATAATATTTGTGGGACATATAGAAAACATGTTTTTTTCAGAACCGTAATAAAATAAAAAAAAAACCAGTGCTCTTTAATATATATCTAGAACATATTATGCAAGAGGCTCTCTACGATTATAAAACAACCATATCGATTGGAGGCCGACCTCTGTGTAATCTACGTTTTGCTGATGATATCGATCTGATAGCTGAAACAGAATCAGAACTTCAAGACCTTACCTCTAGACTGGAGAAAGTAACAAGAACGTATGGGATGGAAATTAATGTAGAAAAAAGCAAGATATTGGTGAACAGCCATAAGAAACATGTTCCGACCAACATTACGTTAAATGGGCAAACGTTAGAATAAGTTAAAACCTTTAAATATCTCGGGTCCACTATATGTAGTGATGGAAGATCAAGTAAAGAAATCAAGACAAGACTTGAGATGGCCTCAGCTGCCATGACAAGGCTGAATATGATCTGGAAAAGTAACATCAGTTTTCCCGTGAAGATCAAATTATACAAATCACTTGTATTATCTATTCTCTTGTATGGGTGTGAGGGCTGGACACTCACTGCAGATACGGAGCGAAGGATTCAGGCTTTCGAGCATAAATGTTATAGAAGAATTTTGCGCATTTGCTATAAAGAGCTCAAAACAAATGTCTATGTTAGAGAGAAGATAAACACCTATGCAGGCCACCAAGAACCACTTATGTCAATAGTGAAACGTCGAAAGCTTGCCTGGTTTGGGCATGTAACTCGTCATGGCTCCCTTTCGAAAACGATCCTCCAGGGAACAGTCGAAGGTAAACGGAGAAGAGGAAGGCAAAGAAAATCCTGGGCTGATAACATCAAAGAATGGGCAGGACACGGTTTTTCCACACTTGTACGCATTGCTGAGGATAGAGAGCAGTGGAGGACCCTGTCTGCTGATGCTTCCACCATGGCACCCCTACGACCCATGACGGGTTACGGGTTGAGATGATGATGAATAAAATAAAAGGTTGAAAGAAAAACTAACAACGTAATGACAGCACATGACATGCAGGAAAAGTCACGTTAAGTCTAAAAATACATTTTTGTTAAATAACTATAAAACTGATATATCTATAACCATCAAAAGTATTTTAATTTTGTTAGACTACGTTCAGGGCTCATTGATATATTATTTGTTTACTTGTTTTATATTTCAGTTTCTGTGTTAATAATCATTTTCAAATGTAATTTTATCTGGTTGGTTAGTGCACGTGACGTTGCAATTATTTGTTGATCGTCTCAGGTCACTTGTTCCAACTGATAAACAATTGTAAATAAGTATCCAGTAATACGTTTAACTAATTCTGCAAAGTTAACACCAACACAAAATGACTTTTCACGAAAATCGATACCATGACAGGAAACTAATAGGAAACTAAGGTGTACAACAATAGGTAAATTACAAGACACCACCGGCTTCCCCCCCCCCCTCCCCCAACACCACCACATGAGGCAGATGTTCAGCCTTTTTACCTCATTTTACACTGGGAAAAGGGGGGGGGGGGCGGAGGGAACTACCCACTTTGGTTGTGACTCTAAAGTTTCATCCTTCTCTTGAATTTTGTTTTCACCTGTACTTGTATTTGAACTAACATGTTTTCTATTTCTAAATTAGACATCGACTCCTGGTTTTATCCACTTCGCCAACTTGAGGCGATTTGGTAAGTACCATTTTGTTGTATGCAACCTTACTATTCCCAATATCATTGCTGATTGCAGTTGTTACATGGCCAGCAAGATGTCATTTCTGCAGTTTGACCAATTCGTTTAAGTGTTCTTGCTCTTAACTCTCCCTTTAGGCTTTGTTGTTTAAGTAGTTTCTTTCATTGCATTGGGAAATGACGATCAAGAGAAATTAAGTTCAACACAAAAATAAGGATCTTCAACTCAGATGTCAACTCAGTCCTATTGTATGGCTCTGAAACATCTTCTTCTTTGATCCTTAGCCGCCGACCGTCATAGCAGTCAGTGGCCACCACGCCATGTTGGCGTCTTGTAGGGTGCAACAAACTGCTTCCCCTTTGCTCGGTCGGTGACCATCCTTCGTGCAGTGCCCCAACTCTGGTTCACTCTTTGCATCTCAGCCTCCACAGTTCTCGGCCAAGTTATATTTGGTCGGCCTCTCTTTCGTTTTCCTTCCGGGGTCCATAGCATAGCTGTTCTTGTGATGGCATCGGGGTCTCTTCTGGGGACATGGCCAACCCAACTCCAGCGTCTGCCAGTTACGATGGTGTGCATGTCCTTTTGGTTTCACGGAGTAAGCAGATCTTGGCTGGTGATGGTATTCGGCCAAAAGATTCGGAGAATTTTTCTTAGGCGCTCTGAGACATGGAGAACAATAAACACAACAACCGAAAAAGCTACAAACTTTTATAAATGTGTTTGCGTAGAATAAAATCATTTAAATGGAATCAGGTCACCAATATAGAACTGATAACACAAACCAGACAAGTGTCAAGTGTGTGTGGTACAAGAGATGAGACGAAGGCGCTGGAAACGAATATGGCACGCATGGAGGAAATATGTTGATATCATTACAAGGTAGTCTTTGACCTGGCATCGTCAAGGTAAGAGAGACAGAGGTAGATAAAATAATACATGAAGAAGAGAACCGAAGACAGAAGTGAAAATGATGAGGACAACGTGGAAAGAGCTTGAGCTGATAGCACGTGACACTAGGACTTGGCACGTGTTTGTTGAAGCCTAGCTCCTTGGCGAGCTAAAAAAAATTGATTGATTGATTGAAATCGCCCTGATTTCTGAAAATGTAAAAATCAAACTACAATATTATTTTATTAATTTATTTTGTTCTTGTAAATCATATAATTTACAATTCAAGTTTGTATATCACATTCTGTCGTATTTACGTATTCCTATTTTCAGCATTTATTATTGCAACATTATTAAAATGTTTTCTGATAAACAACATTTTTGATGTTTCCGTCCTGGCGAAAATTAATAAATTTCTTGATGTGCTTATTAATCTGTAGCATGATGTTCATTGAAGACAGGATTGCTATAAATTTGCTATAGTTTGACTCCAGCATAACGTCATTGTAAGCACATCTGCTGAAAGTCTGTTGTAGTTTTGTCACTGTTTGTTGTAAGCGTGACTGTTGAACCTTGACTGTTGAAAGTTTGCTTTGTTCTGTTTACTGAGTGACGTTTCTTGTAAGCTTGACTGCTGAAAGTTTGCTGTAGTACGGTTGCTACGTGATTTGCAGCATGTAAGAATGACTGCTGAAAAAATTCTCTGTAGCACTGTTGTTAACTGGCATACATTATGTAAGTACTGCCACTGAAAGAAAGCTGTATTATGGTTGTTAATCGGCATAGGTTGTAAGAGAGGGGGTCGGAGTGGTTAAGAGGTATGGCGTCCGCCTCGAATTCCAGAGGTATCGGGTTCGATTCCCAGTAGAGGGAATATAATTTATGGAAATTGTTGTCAGAACCAGTGGTCCTAATCATGTCACACTCCTCCCTGGTCTCATGGGTAATGAGATCGGATGCCTAGCCTTCTCGAATAGGGGCGAAAGAATAGGAGGTCCCGGGTGCAAGTTGCGCACGTTAAAATACCACGGCAGTTGGAAATCGTAAAGAGTAGGCCTAGCAGGCCGCTGCCTTGGCAAAATTTAAAAATTAGAAACCTACCCACTACAAAAATAGTTATAGAATGTGTGATTCCTATATACACATATCGGACTTCTCGCCGGTGCTAGGGCGTTTGTGCACTGTGCTGAGATCCTCCTTGCGGGATCTAAGGGAGGAGATTGGATCACTGATGGAGTTGTCCGTTTTCAATGAAGATAATCCTTAAAACCAAACCAAACCATAGGTTGTAAGAACGACTGCTTGTTGGAATTGTTCGTTGTCTTGTCGCCTTCAAATTCCTGAAGACAAGATTATGTCACATTGTAGTTGGCACAACATCTGGAAGTCTTCACCAATGCGGCGTATGTCGCCTTATTGTTGTGCTTTATGTACAACTTTCTGTTCTATTATAGGGTTGCCAGCCCAAAGATCAATCCATCTAGATCGCTTTTTACGGGTTGTCAGGCAGGACGAAGTTGTATTAATATTATTCTGTACTAATCATTATCTTAGCACCAACAATTTCGAAAATTGTCATACATATTTGTCAAATTCTAAAGACAACATTTTGGGGAATAAATTTACGTCTTCCAATTATATCCATTTTTGTGCATTTTGGAATAAATATCAACTGTTATATTAAATCCGTTTGGTTTGGTTTGTTATAATGGACTATCTTCATTGCACACGGACAACTCCATCAGTGCTCTGATCTCATCACTTAGATCATGCAAGGAACGTCTCAGCACAGTGCAAGACCTCGTAGCACCGGTGAGAATCGCAATGTGTGTATACAGGGATCACACATTCTATAAATATACTTAATGAGTAGGTTTCTAATTTTTACATTTTAAAATCCGTTAAATAGTTATAAATATATCTTCATAAAATGATGTCGTGTTATCTGCTCTCATGAAAATAGTAAAAACGTTTGACTTGACATTATCGACTTGTTGATGAGCTTACATGAAAACAATTCAGCTTCACTGCTATCAAATAACCTTTGTCATAGGTGGAAATGCTAATTTTTAGGTACATTCGTGAGGTAAAATGTTTTTAAAATTCATGAAATTTTGACGTCCTGGATAACGAGAGTTACAGATGGAGCGAACGAATTAAACAGACATCTATTGGAAAGGCGTGCCAAAGTAATTCCTGCTCTCTGTTCAGGGATTACATTTCACGAGAACTGTTGGTTGTTGGAGAAGTTGCTTTACACTTTGGTCAGATGCGGACAACTATGATTATGTAGCATATACTGTGAACTCATAAGATATTTTTACTGAAAAGTTAATCTTATCTCTGAAGTCTTATAGAAGGTATCAGATGAGAACGATAAGGAATTATTTCTCCAGGTCATACTGCAATATCCGTCCTTTGTGTCATTTCAATTGCCGCTCGCGCCAAGATAATTTTTAACGTGATGTGATAATTAGCATTCAAACATAAGGAAATAGTAAAAAAGAAAATTACAAAAGGCACGTAAGGGATTTTAAAAAATCTAGATTAGCAAGTTATAGACAACTATGAAACTATAACCGACTACTATAATACATGTGAATACATTAAATGCGCTATTTTGAACCGAATGTGGTTATTGACAACGTTCTTCTCAATGTGGTAGATTTATATTTATACACATATGTTGGCTTTGTTCTGCTTGGGGAAACGTTTTTCTGCTAGTTTGATGTTCTCAGCCTTTGACATAATGGTTGCCAGAGCTTTCTTTGCCCTCATGCGCGTAAAGACTATGTTTCCTGATTTTCTACTGTATGGTTCCAGACCAGCGCTCACCTTCATTGCGTAGGTACGCTGTCTTGGACCACTACTGCTTACTCTTCACTACGTAGAGCCAAAACTTCCTTTGGACCGTCAATGAATGCTTTACTGATGTCTTGCAGATGGTATTAAGTAATTATGCTGACAACATTTAATCCTGATTTAACCGCCCATCAAGATGGAAACAATGAATGGTTTGATGTGTGCTGGGCATCAGTTTAGCTTTGAGTACTGGACCTCGTTTCTCTTCCAGTGTTTGAAAGTCCGTTCTTCACATGGCGCGAAAGGGGTGGATCTCCAGACGTCAGAGGATTTCATTTTCCACCAATTGACACGTTAGCTCTAATTCTGCATGAAACAGATTTCAGGTGTATGTCGTAAGCACGTTCGCAGGCGGAACGTAAGTTGTTCCTTAATTCCATTATCTCAGCGTACTTCGTCAGCGGATACGACGCAGGCAGTCTTTGAAACTTCCCAGACAAAGAAATAATTTGCTAGCTCAGACGATAAAGACTTGAATATTTTTTGCTTGCCTTTCTCCCTAGGTGTGCGTTTTTGTGTAGATAAATAGAGTTTGCCAAGAAAACTTGCGTCTTAATGTCTAGCTTCCTCTGTCTGTTTCCAGTCCTTAGGCAACACATCGTAAAAGAAACAGTATCAAATACGGCAGGTTGGACTTACTTGTTCTATGAAGCCAAGGTCCTTGAAAGTAAGGGAGGGATGGTAGAGAAACCAATCACCCCAGCGTTTGTGCAAGAGTTTGTGCGAGCTGATGCATTCGAAGAGAAAAAAGAATTTCATAATAATGAGGATAATTATGCAGAAACAGAAGAGCAAAGAGGAAGGAAGATTGAGAACAGAAGAGAAAAAGAAGCTCCGAACGACTCGCGACAAAAATCTTATAGGCATTGCTGAAGTACATAACTAAATGGTCTTTTAAATAAAACTTCTGATATTAATCTTCTGTCTCCCTTTTCACTCAATGAACAACACGAGACCACTACTGAAGTATACACTTTTGTAGGAAGCCTGCTCTGACCCACGTCATGTACCTCTTGAGTAAAAAAAGACAGGTACCCCGCTAGCAGATAATGTCGTACGGGCTTGCAGTTTGAGAGACTTCCTTAAGCTAGGTCTCAGTTTTGTCTTTGTCAGGTGAGGTGATCAGCTACCTTCCTGGCTAGCGTTGCAGTTCCTAACCTAGAGGGGAGGCATGTACCCATTTTTACGGCTAAGTAAACTGGGGCGCAATGCCACCCAGTTCAGACTCGGGTTCGCCGTTTCACACTCGGGTTCGCTTGCTTCAAGAAGTAAAGAAGGTAAAGTTAGTTCCACACTGCCGTAGAGGAGTGAAGTGTTAGAGACTTCATCATACTAGGTCCAGCACCGAGAGGTGGGTTGATCAGTTCCCTACCTCACTGCCTTTTCCTTCCTTAACTCAAAGAGAAGAATCAGGTACCCATTTACAGCTGGGTAGACTAAAGCGTGTCGCTACCTAACGTTATTCGAACCTGGCACATTTGCCACGAGAGACCAGCTCTCTAACCACTCTGCCAATCGGACGCTCTATAGGCATGCAAATAACCGGAAGCTGGCCACTGTCTTTAAAAACATTAAAGTTGACGTCTGAGTGTGCATAACGAAAAGGAAGAAGTAAGTTTGTTATTAAGTCTCTTTACATTTCGCGTCTGTGATACAGGTTAATCAAATCTTTTTAGATCTACAGTCATAAAAGGCCAATAATTAGGTTTTTCTGAATAAAATCGTGGTAGCCGCTCTTTGTATTTGAACCACGAGATTAGAAACTCGACGAAAAAACAAAAATTCAATACACTCAATTGCAGTGTATTGCATTTTCGTTTCATTTTTCAGTTTTTGATCAAATGTGCTGGACGAAGATATTAACTAACACTTCTTCTCTTCAGGTACCTGGTCTGGAACAGACATTGGCGATCATGACCCTCCAATCTTCTCTGTCTTTTGATAGTCTAATAAGGTTGTTGTTGCCCATGCTGTTGTTTGTTGCCCAGTTGTTTAAGCTTTCCACAAACATCTTTCTCTGCCTTCCTCTTCCTCTCCTACCTGGTATTTTCCCACATAAGACTAATTCCTCCACTTCTCTTCTGTTATATGTCCCATAAATTTCATTTGTCTTTTCCTGATGAGCGATCTATTAACACCCGCAGCTGTCAATACCTCGGCATTTGTTTTCTTCTCTGTCCACGATATTCTCAGTATCCTTCTAAAAAACCACATTTCCGCTGCCTCCAGTTTTTTTTCACCATTTGGTTACTTATTGTTCAACATTCGCATCCAACTAACACTACCTACGCCAATTTATTTAAACTTTGAGCATCAATGCTTGAAAAGCTATAAATTGATCGAACAACATTTTTTTTTTTTGGCCTTGTTATTCTGTCATTATCATCACATTCCTCTCTCCTGTTAACAGGGCGTGGGCCCATCACTGTGGTTGGTCACTTTGTAGGAAGCCTCCACAAGCATCAACATGGTCCAGCAGCGATGGTTTGTTTCGCAATTTGTTTCACAAGATGAGGTTACCATTGGAATGTCCAACCTCATATTAGTTGCCTTGAACGACATGCATGACTGTGTAGTTGTCTTTTTCTTTCTTTGTCCAGTGAGAATTACTCGGGGCTCGTGATTATATTCTCCTTCTTCCGCGTTCGTCCTGAGAAGGACGTTTTGTTACATTGTGTCGCCGTTTACAGCAATGCTGCGATATTTACGCCTTTCGGCCGGACACATCCGGTTTCAGCACGGCATTTTTTGGGACCGGGTTAGCCTTCCCTCTTCGATCCCTACTCTCTCAGCCAGATTGCAGTGATGCAGCCTGTTTCCAGAGCCACCACTCGGAGGTGGAATAGGGTCTGGGTTAGCTCTGGTTCGCTGACCCTGACTAGACGCAAGCAGTCAAGCTATGAGTCGCTGACTTTATTCATCTCTTTTGCTGCGTCTTATATTATTACATTATTATTAGTAGTATTTTAGTGTTGTTATTGTTATTGATACTATTACAATTTAAAATTGGGTTCTAGAGAAGTTGATTTTCAATTTCCATTAAAATATTTTAATTAGTATGTAAAAAGTGAGAGAGGTAGATAAAAAAACACATGGAGAAGAGAACTGGATACAGAGGTAAAAATGATGAGGAACACATGGAAAGAACTTGAGCAGATGGCACAGGACAGGAAGACTTGGCACGTGTTTGTTGAAGGCCTATGCTCCTTGGGGAGCTAAAGGGTATTGATGGTTGATGTAAAAAGTAAATGTAGTCCCATAGCAGATACTGCCGTATGGGAGTGAAGTGTTAGAGACTTCACCATACTAGGTCCAGCATTGAGAGGTGGGGGTGACAGGTTCCCTTCCTCGCTGCCTTTTCCTTCCCTAATTCAAAGTCAGGTACCCATTTACAGCTGGGTAGACTGGAGCGTGTCGGTACCGTGATTTGAACCCAGCACCTTCGCCGCGAGAGATCAGCGCTCTAAGCACTCTGTCAATCGGACGCTCAGTTAGTAAGTACAATGTTATTTGTATGATATCTGAGTAAAAGTGGTGAAGTTTATGATGTATCAGAATACACATTGTCATTAATATAAATAAAAGCAAATGAAAAAAATCACAATCAACACTTTATTTCACTCAATGTAAATTATAAAAACATTTAAAATTTAAGGCATCAATTAAAGCCTGTCATTTTAAAAATACATGAATACTTAGAAGTCTTAAGAAGGATGACTGTGTTCAAACCACAAATTGGTATGAAATATTAATACATAAAACATGATAATTGTAAAATAGAACAAGATAAGAAAATACCCGCAATGTTATTGATATTAATAATCTATAAAAAATACTATATTGTTACGGTTTAATGTATAACATTTTTGACGTAGATTAGAATCTCAAGTGAGCAGAAGTTAAAAAACAAACATACAAAATACTAAAATACAGTAGGCAAAGGCTGGTCAAAATAGACCAGACCTGCACCTGCAATCACATTGTTGACTTTGACAGTTCCAGAGTGTACATAATGTGTAACATAAGGAGTCCTCACATCCTCGGTCAAGGCTATGACTGGAGCCCCACATGACCCCATGCACGTTGGAGTGTCATACAGGATTCCTCCGACATGATGATGACGCGAGAAAATTCCAGTCGAAATCATTTTGGGACCACCATGAGGGTATGAAATAATAACGCAATACGAGGAATTCTTTTCTGACGCATCAAACTGTTCGTTCAAGTTTCTTTTAGATAAATTCCCTCGAGGGCAGCAAGCAGATGTGAGATCTGTGCCGAGACCACAATCTTCATCGCTGCAGTCATCTAAGAGATTGCTAACCATAGTTTCCATACGATCCAACTCTGGCAAAGGATTAAGCTCTTCATCCAGATTAAGTAAATCTCTGTCCCAGGTATCGAGGTACGTGCGAAGCGATGAGAAGTCTGAAAACAGTTCACGTTTGACGGTGTCATTTATATCTGTACCACTTGTTGGACACGAGTCAATGCTTGATCCTTGAGACAGCTTACACGCAGAACAGCTGGATTCAGAATCCTCGGGAAACCGAAAAGTGCCATATCTTCTTGGTTCTATGAAACAAGAGTCAGTTTTTAAACCGCTTTTAACGTGCTCAACAGGAGTCGCCGAATCTTCATGGGCACTTTTAGTTTTGGTACAGTGATCATTGAACACATTTTTGGCCCCACCGTCTGACTTTGCGATGCTGGAATGCGCACCTTGTACTGACAGTTTCTTGCATGAAGGGCAGATGTGGTCTTTATGGAGCCGTTCTGCGCCTACTGCACCCAAATTTTCCGCAAATGGCGCAGTCTTATGCAGGCGATTGTAGGCGTCTCTGTGATGTGACTGGGCGTGGATCAGACGTTCGTATTCCCATCTGCCCATATCTTGTGGTTGACCAGTTAAAGGTGGAGATACACGTGGAGCAACGTAGCTACTGAACACATCTCCTGAAAGAAGGTGGAATATGTACATATTGATTAATGGCAATACGGATGTATTCGAGAGAATGCAAATGTTTAAGGGCAAATTTACCAGTTGTAACGGTAGATAGTGAGTTAACAATGCCTAAATCACTAGAAATAGAAACATTGAGTAACACTGGACATTACGAGGTGCTGTATTTTTAGAAGATAACTTGTATAATAACAAAGCTATTATAGGTAATTCCTTGACTAAACAACGGACGGACTAAACAACGGACGGACTAAACAACGGACGGACTAAACAACGGACGGACTAAACAACGGACTAAACAACGGATGGACTAAACAACGGACGGACTAAAGAACGAACGGACTAAAGAACGAACGGACTAAACAACGGAGCAAACAACGGACTAAACAACTGACTAAACAACGGACTAAACAACGGACTAAACAACGGACTAAACAACGGACTAAACAACTGACTAAACAACGGACTAAACAACTGACTAAACAACTGACTAAACAACTGACTAAACAACGAACTAAACAACTGACTAAACAACGAACTAAACAACGGACTAAACAACTGACTAAACAACGAACTAAACAACGAACTAAACAACTGACTACACAACGGACTAAACAACGAACTAAACAACGGACTAAACAACGGAATAAACAACTGACTAAACAACGAACTAAACAACGGACTAAACAACTAACTAAACAACGGACTAAACAACGGACTAAACAATGGAGTAAACAATATCATGGAAAATTTCGGGTAAACGAGAAGCCCTGCTATCATCGCCATTTTCCATTGTGTTCCTTACGGAGCATGGAACCACCACTACAGCTAGCACCATTGGCAGAACGTCTGCACCAAACTGTCATGCACGTGCAGCCATGGTTCCTGTGGCATATTGTTTTAAATGACGGAGTTATCAGCCCAGTACATCACCTCATATTAGCCACATTGTACGACTCGCCATAGAGTCGACCAATCAATCAATACCATTTAGCTCCCCAGGGAGCTTAAGCCTTCAACAAACATATGCCGAGTTTTCCTGTCATGTGACATCCGCACAACGTATGTCCACGTCTTGATCATTTTCACTTCTGTCTCCAGTCTACTGCATGTGTTTTTCAGTCTACTTATGGCTACTTATGCCTATTTATGCCTGTCTTTCCCTTGGGAATTCCAGAATACGGACTGCTTTGTAATGTTGTAAACAAGTTTCCTAAATGTGTGTCCTATCCATTGCCAGCTTCATCTTATCTCAGTTCCACTAACACTAAGTCTGGATCTTCCTTTGTCGCTTCAGCAATCCTCGGTAGCTACTAAAGTTGGAAAAAGCTGAAACGCAAGAAGAAACTACAAGCAGCGACAAATATATAAAGGAGCTAGTAATTAATATAAGGTAGAGATGACATCTTGAAAACAATTTAGATATAAATGTGTATAACAAAATGAGAAATAATATTCATTTATTACCCATAAACTCCAAGTGAAGTATACGCCTTTAACAAAATCTCAAGCCTTTCTGTGCCATCTGTATACTGTCTTCTCATATTTTCCAATGTGGTATTTATATTTGACACATTGATTAAGTCATAACATATCACTACACTCCTATTCTAAGCAAGCACCAATTTATAAAGTATGTGGTTAAGTCATAACATATCACTACACTCCTATTCTAAGCAAGCACCAATTTATAAAGTATGTAGCTTTTTGGCTTATAAACATTACTCGTTTGTTTGTTGCGACTTCAGCATATCCAGTGCGCAAGTTACAGTAAAAACAGTTTCACGTTATGTTCGTCTCCTGTGAGAAGAGACATTCACGAAATGCCAGAAATATTACCAGCAGAGACAGAATGAGAAATGATGAATTCCGAAACATTTTATGAAACTACAACCTGCATCAAGTATATAGAGAGACAGAAAATAAAATGGTCTGGACATATGATGAGAATGAAGTCCGATAAATTACCATTACGCGCCTTCAACAGCAGAAGATCTGGTTTCAGGGCACATGGAAGACAAAGAGGCAGATGGTTAATCCAATAGTTCTCAACGTGTGCCAAATGGACTCCCAGGGGTTAATGCCATATTCCCACAGTAAGATGGTCAAGTATCTTTTTTCCCAGCTAACAGCGACTATGAGGAGAACCACAGAGGAAAATAAGGCTCAGAAGAGGGGAGGGGGCCATGAGCAAAATAAAAGGTAGAGAACCACTAAGATAGACAACATAAAAGAAATCCTGCAACAATACAGTCTAACGGTAGCCATAGTGATAGACTTGGCGCAAGTAAGCAAACAACTTCCAACGTTTCACGGCATCAGTGGAACGACACAGTTAAAGGTTGTCCCACAGCATACTGCCGTAGGGGTATGAAGTGTTATAGACAACCAGACTAAATCGAGCATCGAGACGTGAGTTGACCAGTTACCTTTCCAGCTGCTTTTTCCTTCCCTAACTCAAAAGCAGAGTCGGGTGCCCATTTACAGCTAGGTAGACTGGAGCGTGAAATAGTAAATACGTATAATCATCCTACTTACTGAGGCATCAACCTTGGCGTAGTGCTGAGTTATCTATAATTGTTACATTTACTGATCTATGAAAACTCGTCAAACTAAATGAGGCATTTACATTGGTCAACCATGTATTGAAATATTAATATTAAACACATAACACATAACACTTCTTAACACATAACACTTCTTAACACTTAACATTTCTTAACACTTCTTAACACTTAACACACAACACTTAACACACAACACTTGACACTTAACACATAACACTATTTTATAACAAAATGTATTACTACGAGGACCGTAGTTCTGGTAGGGATTGGAAAGGTCTGTTATGAGACAAAGAACAGGACTATAACTCCCGTCAGCCATGTCGCTAGACTAGAATAATATGAGGCCTATGCTCCTCGAGGAGCTAAAGGGTATTGATTGATTGATTGTGAATTGATCTGGCAACGTCATAATGTAAAACAAATTGCTACATAAATCGATGATGCATAAACACTCAATGGTTTACAGTTGGTTCATGCACGAGGACCAGCTGCAATGGTGGCAACACTACCTATCGTACATGGGGGTTCCAGAAAAAGGACTGTCTAGTAATGCTATTAACATGTTTGCTCAGTGTTTGTGCTATCCATTTCCATCGTCTAATTCTTTTGCTCCACAAGCACTTGTCTGGTTCTTGTCATCAATTCACCATTAGTGATTATAACATATCACTACAATCCTTTTATTCTAAGCAAGCACCCATTTATAAAGTACAGTATGTAGCTTTGTGGCTTATAAACATTACTTGTGTGTTTGTTGCGACTTCGGCATATCCAGTGCTAAATTTACAGTAAAAACAGTTATGGACGTACAAATATAGTACTTTACCTGCAAAACTTGAGAAACTGGAATAGATTCCATTGTCACCAAACGTGTTCTGTCCAGCGTAAGGGCAATTTTTTGTGTCCGAAGCTTTATTCAGTGACTCATAGTTCCTTTCCATGATAACAAGGGGAGAGGGCAGACTAGTGACATTTTGTTGAATCTTGTGAGTGTGTGGTATGCCGGGTAAATCGTCCAGTTGCACCTTGTCAAGGCTTCGCCGTGGATGATTAGAGAAATTAGATCCTGGTGGACACCCCCTTTCCGTGTCAGCTGACTCAAAAGATTGATGCAAAAACATTTTACTTGTTGTGGTATTTGTAAATTGTTTATCCCTCGCAATAATGGACGCATTCAAGGCTAGTTGCGCCTCGGAAAAATTCACACCAGCGCTCAAATGAATATCGTCAGCTTTGAATTTGTCAAGAATTTCAGTGTTGTAATGATGGGGAATGAACGTTTGCTTTTCCACGTGGTAATCACTATTCAAATCAAACTTTGCTGTCTGAAAGTCATTATTTATCAAGTCGGCATTGTAGTGAATACTTAGCTGTGGTCTGATGTGACAATCAGGATTCTCGATCTGTGTCTGAAGAACTCTCAATTCTAGACGACCAGTGTCACCGTTGGCTGGAAGTGCGTTAGGTGTTATTTCAAATTTTCGAGCTGAATCCAGTTTAGCATTAATTCCAACTTGCTTGCAACCATCTGCATGAAATACGGTTTGCTTCAAGTTTTTTTCAAAATCATCTCTCTCTGAGGAACTGGCGTCTGGGTTGGAGTCGGTGAAATAGCAAGAATCATGGAAGAGACTTGCTCGCCGAACTACAGGGACATTCTTGAAAAGATGCAGAAGAGGAATTAGTTCTGGGGGCGTCTTACACATGAATTTAGTCGTCTGAGAATGGGGGCTGGATCTAAACCCTTCGGCCTGGCCAGTACAACGAATCATTTGACTATGGATTCCGTCAGGTAAGCTGATGACCAATACCACCTCTGTGCTGGATGCTTCTAGGGAGCTGCCGACGACTTCTGAGTGTGTGCGAATAACAAGGCAGTCTTTGTCCACGTGACAGGCAAAACCTGTTCCATAATGATCCAAATCAGGATCTTCAACGTCTGGGTCGGAAGCTTTCATGAAGTTTGGTTTTTCCTCTAATCCGAAATCGCCGTCTTGTGTTGGGTTTAATGCCATTTTGAATGTTTTACTGACTCGCAACTTGACTACGCGTTGTGAGATAGCCTTGATGGTTTCTATCGCACTGTCGTTTTGGTACCCATTTGGCAAGATGTCAGCAGTCAGATCTTGAAGAGGGGTAAATTCAAAGCCATGATCTAATTTACAGACATACGGCGAAATCTCTTCTCTTGTGGGAGCATTTACATAAGATATTGGATTGTCCTTAAAGTGATAGTTCCTTGGAAAGCTCATATTATCTCCCATGCTAGACAGGATAGAAGTCTCACTAAGAAAATTGCTGTTATTGGAAGGTCTTAAAGGAACTGTATTTCGTGTGTTAGCTGATCTGTTCCAAGTTCCAGTTAGATTTACTGTGTTTCCCAAACCGCTGTCGCAAAATTGGAAACCATGGTTTGACATCTTCAATGCATTTATGCTGTTAGTGCTTAAATCTGACTGATAATGTTCACGCTCTTGTGATTTAGAGTACCCATGCATAGCTGGTGTGGTTTTGTGGTTGGAAATATTGGCATTTGAATATGTCCTTGGCACGAAAGGCTTGCTATGTGGGTTTAACTCTGATATTTCAGAATCAGAAGACAAAGAATGACTGGCAGGGCTGTCGGGGAAACAACTGGTGCTCTTGATATTGTCCACCTCATCCCCAGCATACAAGGTTAAGTTATTGCCAATATACCAGTTGTCTAGCATTCTTACATGTGACTTATTTATAGAAGGCAGCTGTTGCTTAAAGACGACGTTGGACGCTGAAGTAGAATTCTTGAATTTACGCTTCACTTTTCTTTTTCGCAGTTGACCAAGATTCTCACATGACTCAACATCAGCTAGGTTCTCCTCAGACGCATTGCTCGAAGTTCCAGAAAGACTAGAAAGACTCGATGATATTGAGACTTGACCACTGTTTAGTGTTGAATATCCGTGATGATCTGCTTCGCACATCACTGCCTTGTAAACATCAAGTTCTCTTTCAAATCCAAACAACTGGCTTCGATTTACATCACCCTTTGTGGTGCTTTGGAATGCCACGCCTGTGGACATATTTTCCTTATTACTGCGCTGATCATCATACATATCATTACATGATGGTGTCAATGGAACGTGCTGAAGTTTACCTTCGTGGACCTGTACATCAAGAGCACTCAGATCTAGCGCAACCCGGACTAACATTTGCTCAAGGTGTGCATCGCCCATGGTTTCATTTAAGTGGACAACACGAGGCACAGCGCAATGACCAGTTTCATTTCCTTTATTTGAAATATTAGCTGTATCACCTCTCTCGAAGAACAAAGACATAGTATCGCTCACGACACTTGGCTCGGAATTAAACTCAACATCTATGAATCCTGTTTGTCTAGGTGGTACATTAGAATATGCTGCTCTTGAACTGTTTTGTTGATTGGTTAGCTCGATGGTGCTATCACGTGAAGACAACGTTTCACTGCTGTGGGTCTCACTTCCTGTATTCCATGATGACATGCTTCCTTGCAGTGAATAGCTACACGCGCTTTGTGCATCCTCCGTATACCACATCTGTCCATCTGTACCCTTGTTAAACACACCAATGTCTGCTACCGATGCCCAAGTTTTACCCTGTACTTGGCCAGTTTCCATGGTCCAAAGAGCATCACCTTGCAACAAATAACGATGTGCATCCAGCTGATGATTGATATGCTGAGAAACATCTTGTGTGCTTGACAACGAAGTATTGTCTCTGCTGGGAAAAACGTCTTGCACGTCTGCGTTATTTTTATTTCCTGGTCGACTTGTTACAGGTGTCAGCACTGCCACCTCGTAGAGTTGACTCATCATGATATATTTGTCCTGTACTGGCCTGAAAAGAAACATGATTTTAATCATATTTGTGAATAAATAAAATTGTCCCGTGTAGTTCATCGAGGTCTCTGGGGAGACAAAGAAAGTCATAACTACTGCACTATCAGGCATGTCGGATAAAGCGACAAACAAGAGGTTGCGCTTTGGGCTGGCATTCTCATCATGTTAAACAAATTGTCACATAAACCAATACTGCTAAATCTTGTCTTTGCTCAGGTTACACTTTTCAGGAATATCTATAGTGGTGGCTCCTTGCTCCGTTAGGATCGCAAAAAAAATTGATGATGATAGTGATGATGATGATGACGATGATTGTGATAAAGTACATTGATACAGCGATAAAAGTATTATTTATAAGTATAAAATCCCAATTTATATAAGTAGAAACACTATAGTATATTTGCAACGCACTGTTTTCCCCCCGCCAGTAAACGCATTGATTGTAGCAAGACAGAACGTAATGTATAAGGGTACCGTGACCTTGGATTATAGATAACATTTTGACAGTATTAGCCTTATTTCGGACCAACATAGGAGATAGGAAAATGTATTTTTAGACTGCGCCTATTGACACTAGAGGTTAAAACACGCAAAATTGTTGGCGAAAGAAAGCCACGACACTAATAATTGTTCGTTACATTGGTAGCAGAGGTTTAAAAATATCACGCCACGCCAACTCTTCTTCTACTATAAGGCGCACAGTGGGAATACATAAACACACACGCCTTACTCTGTTTGCAAATTAGTACATTTTATGACGTCACCAACTTGTTGTTGCTGCAGTTTGAACTAAGCGCGAATGGAAAAGAGGTGGCGTGTTTAGGAGATAATGGAAATTTAAACTGATATGGAAAATTTATGAAATTCTTTATTAATAGGCTTAGGACCATAAAAGTTAGCTAGTTTAAGAGCTGGTCGTCTCCTGATAAATAATATGCTTTAAAATACAAGGTCCGACGGATAAAACGAAAGATATTGACAAAATACTGTATTGGTCGGTACAGACAGGCAGACGGACTGATCGTCTTTGCATTTGCTAACGGTGATTTTTTGGACGCGTTAGAGGAAATGAGTCAAGCCATAGTACATGTAATTCTATTGAAGGAGGGGTAGACAAGGGGGAAAGAAATTATGGGATGGCCCAACACTAAAAATATATTTTAACCGTGGAAATTTGGAAGTGAGTGAGAGGCAGACTTGTTATGTCAAAAATCAAGACTGTTTTTAGCTTTATTGCCAAAATGGGACAGACCGACAGACAGAGGTACGCCTTTTATTGTGTACTTTTGGCATTCCTTGGAAAATTTTGGCTTTATTTTCAAAAGTTTGAAATTTAAAGCTAAATAGTTGGACCTCATTGGCCAACGCATTTTAAATCAATAAAAACTTAGATAGGAGGGACGCCATTTGTTTAGAAACTGTCCAAGTGTCACGACGATAGATGAGTGTGAAGTTTTAATACATACTAAAGCAAATATTGCAATAAGATTTCATAGTCACACAAGCAGCAGCAGTAGCAGCAGTGCTGAATCAGTGCTAATCGTCGTTCCTGTGTTTTATTTCTTGATCTGTGGGTTTGTACTGGCACTATGCTAGTGCCAGCTTCCTGTATATTTTCAACTGATTGATAGTGGAGGTGGCTGTCGCAGTACTAGCGCCATACCACTGAAGCTGAAGCTTTGTGGTCAGTTCCTACCAAGAGTATCTCAGAAATATCGAGACAGTGGCTGTCGACAGAAAAGACAACACTCAACTACAAGTCACTGGGCCAGTTAAGTACATCAAACTGGGCCCGGAACTCTTCATCAACGCACTTCTATGATATAAAATAAACTGTTTAACATACCGATAAAGTGTTCCCAATTAAAGTGCAGACTATAAATAAAAGTCTTGAAAAGAAAGATAGGGTGAGATGTACACATCCCGACCCGCACTCCTGTAACAGTGTAGTGAGATTAATTTAAATCAACACCATTAAGTAAAAATCATATAACGTGTATGGACAGATGGTCCTTTTTAGTTAAGTAAAATTTCCTATATACATGTATATATTCACACATTGATTACATTTTCAGTTGACAGTCCTGAACAAAAGAATATCTAGTTCAGGACAAAATGAAATTGTGAAAAAAAGTTATTATCACAAACATTTTAAAACACTGTTAGTTGAGTTGATCATAGAGATTAATAGTTGTTTATATGTGTGTTTGTGGGTTTAACATATTAACTACCGCAAGCCGCTGTCAGCGGCTTACAAAATAATGACATTTGGACCGCAAGCCGCTCAGAGCGCCAATCTAATTTTAGTAATAAAACGAATGAAAAATGTACTAAAACACTCTCTGATCTGGTTCGAGATTTTAAGTTGCCACCGGAAAACAAATTCCCAAAGCATGGTTGTTGTAGAACACTGGAAAATTGATATTATGTTCATATTTGTCAGCGTTTTGGGTTACTTACCAAATCGTGTAAAACTGTTTACCGTGGCAACTAGTGATAGGACTACAAAAATTGCGTGTACATCTCGTCTAACGGCTGAATAGGATAGAAACGTGTTTCAACAATTGACTGATAGATCTAGCGACGAGGACAAGAGTGAAAATGGTGTGAACGTTGATTGAAATTGTGATTTTGATAGAGATGGGGCGCAAGCAGTTATAATTGTAAAAATATTGCAAGTCCTCGGCCATCGGAGGGCCGTTAAATAGCAACAACCTCCATTACAGTTACAACCGGTGTTTATTGTAATAGTACATTCATTTATCTTTAAAATGACGTGTAATTCATAAAAATCTGTAAACAATTACGAAAACTACAGCTTACTTTGTGCAAACACCATTAGGGTGAAAATGGGAAAAATATTTAATTCGGCCACAGTGTGTTTTTCAATTCGGTAGTTAATGTGTTAATTAACATCACACCACATTTGCAATACCCTAGACAATTTAGACGTAGCTATCAGACATACTAGTCAAGAATAGGTCTGAGTGAGATCGTAAGGTGGTAGCAGAAAGGTACCCTGAAAACTCACTCTAACCTTAGATATTCAGGGACCTTCACAGCTGCCCTCACTCAGTACAATAGGAAATACTAGAACAACAATCACAACACCAAAACCACCACATATATTGGTAGGCTCGTCTGGGATCTGAATTTTCATTTTATATTGGGTAGATTGCTCTCGGGATTTAAAATTAACATTATATATAGATTCAATATTGAAATTGTATAACTATTGTCCCTTGAGAAAAATAATATTCAATAAAATAAAAGTAAAGTACTTTTGGTGGAATAATAGTTGATGAAGTGTCACGGCCAGTAATTAGTTAATAAATTAGTCATTGGTTATACCTTGTTAATTAGAGTTTGAAATTTGCCTTAGAACATTGTTAAAATTGATATTATGGCAGACTTGGCAAAGTTCAGATCTGCTGTTCTGCTGACTGCGAAAGAGATGGGTATGGAGGGACCAGATCTAGTCCATTATGTAACTTCAGAGATTGATACATATATTGCAAGAGAAGATAGTAAGTTAGCAGAAGAAAGAAAATAACAGTTACAAATTGAGGCTGATAAAATTAAAAGGTTGCAGATTGAGGCTGACAAAGAGGCTAGGGCATTGGAGGCGGATAGGGAGGCTGAAATTAAGCGGCTCCAGTATGAGGAAAAGAAATTGGAGGCTGAAAAGGAGGAAAAGAGATTACAGATGGCGGCTGGAAAGGAGGAGAAGAAATTACAAAGGGAAGCAGAAAAGGAAAGAGAAGAGAAAAGGGCCGAAAGGGAAGCAGAAGATAACGGTTACAGAGGGAACATGGGTTACGACTAAGGGAGTTTGAGTTTCAAAGCCATACTCCTGAAAATGGTGCCAGCCCTTTTACCCCTGATGCCACTGCTAGTCAGGGAGCCTCAACCTCAGCTATGGGGTTCCATTTAGACCATTTTGTTGAGAGGGAGGATGACATCGAATCATTCCTCAGTAGATTTGAGGTATTAGCCACCACCTATGGGTTAGAGAAAGAAAGGTGGAGTTTGAAGTTATCCCAGGGTCTTAGGGGAACATCTTATGAAGTGTTTGAAAAAGGGAGCAAAGACGACCAAGACAATTATGACATGTTAAAGCAGGCTCTTTTGTTAAGGTATGAAAAGAATGGAGAATTTTATAGGAAAAAGTTTAGAAATGCCAAGCTACTGTCGGGTGAGACCTATCACCAGTTCTCTGCACGGTTAGAGACTTACTTGGAGAAATGGACTGCTCTGGGGAAAACCCAAGATCTTAAAGAAATGATCCTTATTGAGCAATTGAGAGAGTCCATGGCTCCAGACTTGAGAAAGTTTCTCATGGAACAAGGTGCAGAGAGGCTGGGTGAGTTACTTAATGTCGCTGAGAGGTATCAGGCAGCCCAGGCAGAGGTAGCTGGCGCCAAAAAGAAGCAAGCTGAAAATTTTAAGGCCCTTCAAAACTCTAATAAATTTGACAACAAAGGTAAGCAAAACTTTGATAGGCCACGAAATGACTATAGAAACAAAAACCCACAGTTCAATGACAGAAAATATGATGCAAGAAAACCTTTTCATCAAGGTAGATTATATTGTAGATGGTGTAAGAGGGAAGGACATGACACCAAAGTTTGTAATAAGAAACCTCCTACGTTTGCAGCAATGAAGACGGGGAAAAAGGTAGTAAAGGACTGACCTACAGGACTGCAGGAACCTTATCACCCCCCAGTTTGTGAAGATGTTGTATGTAATGGGGTCACCATTAGGTGCCTTTATGATACAGGTCTAGATTTTGATTCAGTCGTGAGTTCGCACCTGGTGAACCCAGATCAGTATACCACAGAAACAGTGGAGATACAAGGGGCGACCAAGGACACACCACTCATGACACTTCCCATTGCCAGGATAACTGTGAAAACTCGCTATGTGGAAGGAGTGTTCAGAGCAGGAGTGATAGACGCACCCATCTACCCTCTGATATTGGGGTGTCGTTATGTCTTCTTGGGGAATCCCAAGAGACCTGTGGTCATGGCAGCAGTGCAGACCAGATCACAGTCACGGAAGGAGGAAGATGAACCTATAAATACTCATCTAGATGAGATGAGGAAGGCACAGGCTGAGGAAGGGACCCTCAAACCTTGCTTTAAAAAATTACCTAAATGCCACACACCTCCAAGCAAAAGGGACTATTATATGAAGAACAAATTCTTGTATAGGAAGACTGGAACTGGAACAAATGGCCATGGACAGCTCGTTCTTCCTACTTCATATCGGGAGAGAGTGTTGGAATTAGGACATGCGATTCCCTTCAGTGGTCATATTGGGATTAGCGCAACAGGACAGCGTATAGCTTGTCATTATTTCTGGCCAGGTATAACGGAGGATATAAAGAGATGTAAAATCCTGCCCAGAATGTCAAAGGTTAGCTCCAAAGCACTGGACTGCTCCAGCAACTCCAGGGGAAATGCCCATTGTGGGAACACCTTTTGAGAGAGTTGCAGTGGATATTGTGGGACCTCTCACTCGGACCAAGAGGAGGAACAGTTACATCCTTACTCTGGTGGACACTTGTTCTATGTGGGGAGAGGCGGTAGCCCTGTCGTCAATCGATTCAAAGCATGTCGCAGAGGCATTACTTATAATATTCACTAGGTTAGGATTCCCGCATCAAATCTTGACTGATAACGGCTCACAGTTCAAGGGGAAACTAACGGAAGAAGTTTTCAGGATCTTCCAAGCAAGACACTTTCATTGTAGTCCGTATCACTCCCTAGGAATGGCCAGGTAGAGAGGTTCAACGGGACTCTCATTTCTATCCTGAGAAAGCTGGCACATAAGAAACCTAATACGTGGGACCAATACCTGCCCGCTGCGTTGTTTGCGTATCGGGAAGTTCCACATAATTCTACCGGGATGGCACCCACAACCCTGTTATTTGGGAGGCCAATAAAAGGCCCATTGGAAGCCTTGTTGAGGACATGGACAGATGAGAAGGCAGAAGAGACTGTTACCTCATCATATCAATATGTGAACGAGCTGACCACTCGTCTGAAAACTGGC
Organism: Oreohelix idahoensis; assembly: GCA_024509875.1. Lineage (NCBI taxonomy): Eukaryota > Metazoa > Mollusca > Gastropoda > Stylommatophora > Oreohelicidae > Oreohelix > Oreohelix idahoensis. The sequence continues at coordinate 331,425 of JAMPIV010022816.1, forward strand.
TGGAAATTTGCAAATGATAATCTCAGACAAGCCAGGAAAAAACGTGCGGACTATTTTAATAAGAAAGCGAAGGATACAGAGCTAAATGTGGGCGAGAAGGTGCTTCTTCTTCTACCAGGCAGCAGTAACAAATTACAAATTGGATGGCAAGGTCCATATACAGTTCTAGAGAAGGTGTCTAGAACAAATTATAAAATCGACAAGAAGGGGAAAGAGAAAATATATCATGTGAACCATCTAAAGAAGTATCTGGACAGGGAAATCCGGGAAGGAACACACTTAATGTCCTTGTCGATAGCAACGGGGATGAAAAATGAACCACTCACCTCTCATGAGTACCCCCTAAAAACGTGAAACCCCTGCACATGTAAAAGTCTGTAAGCACCTGACGAAAAAACAGAGGGAACAGGTTCAAAAGGTTCTGACTGATCATACGGACGTGTTAACGGACAAACCGGGGCACACGAACTTGTTGGAATATAATATGACATTAGTAGACCAGACACCGATCTGTATGAGAGCCTATTCGATCCCGTTTGCAAAGGAGAAAGCTTTGAGAGAAGAGATTGATTATTTGTTGAAAGAAGGGATTATTTCTCATAGCGAACCTCCGTACAGCTCCAGTGTCGTTTTGCTGAGGAAACCCTCTGGGGAACATCGTCTATGTATAGATTACAGGAAACTGAATGCTGTCACAGAGAATCAAGTGGATCCATTACCTGACACAAATCAATTATTTGCCAGGCTAACCAAGGCAAAATATTTTTCGAAGGTGGATCTGAGCAAAGGCTATTATCAGATTCCAGTAAAACCTGAGGTCCGACTTTATTTAGGGTTCAGCACTACGGAAGGCCATTATGAATTCAACATGTTGCCGTTTGGGTTGAAAAATGCTCCTAGTGTGTTTTCTAGGATGATGCGAAAATTGTTGGATCCACTGAATAACCCATGCATCACTAATTTTATGGATGACATCCTCATTGATACAGAAACATTTGAGGAACACATTAACTCTTTGACTATGCTGTTTGATAGACTAAGAGAGGCTAATTTGACGGCTAGACCAATAAAATGTTGTATTGGTTGTAAAGAGTTGGAATTCTAGGGACATACTGTTTTTCAGGGTAGCATGACCCCTGACCCCAAGAACCTTGAGAAATTGCAGAGAGCACCCAGGCTACAAACAAAAAAAGATGTGAGATCTTTTGTGTCGTTGTGTGGATTTTATCAAAAATATATCAAAAATTTTAACTCTATTTGTGCTCCTCTGACGGATTTAACTCGCAAGGGAAATCCTGATAGAATTGTTTGGTCAATGTGAATTAGCATACCAAGAGTTAAAGGACAAACTTACAAGCAAGCCAATCTTGAAGTTACCTGATTTGAGTCAGGAATTTGTGGTGAGAAATGACGCAAGCAATGTGGGCCTGGGGGCTGCTTTGTTGCAAAGGTGGTCGTCACAAGATGGGGAGCTGAACCCAGTCGCTTATGCTAGCCGCAAGTTGAACAGAGCGGAACAAAACTATTCAACAAGCGAAAAAGAATGTTTAGCTCTTATATGGGCTATACGAAAGTTCCAGATCAATCTTTATGGTAGAACATTCGTTGTCCAAACAGATCAGCAACCTCTCGTATTTCTGTCACAGGCAAAACACGAAAATGCTCGTTTATTACGATGGTCGTTACTCCTACAGCCATATGCATTCACTATTGAATATATTCCGGGGTCACAGAACGTGGGTGCAGATTTCCTCAGTAGGCATCCCTGTGATCCAAATCAGAATATTCAACAGACGTAAGGAGTTAATTTTATCTATGTGTTTCACTGTTTTTGGAACTTGCATCAGGCATGTTCTTGGGTGGGGAGATGTGTGATAAAGTACACTGATACAGCGATAAAAGTATTATTTATAAGTATAAAAGCCCAATTTATAAAAGTAGAAACACTATAGTATATTTGCAACGCGCCGTTCCCCCCCCCCCCCCCCCCCCCCCCCCCCCCCCCCCCCCCCCCCCCCCCCCCCCCCCACCCCGCCCCCCCCCCACCCCCCTCCCCCACCCCCCCGCCAGTAAACGCATTGATCGTAGCAAGACAGAACGTAATGTATAAGGGTACCGTGACCTTAGATTATAGATAACATTTTGACAGTATTAGCCTTATTTCGGACCAACATAGGAGATAGGAAAATGTATTTTTAGACTGCGCCTATTGACACTAGAGGTTGAAACACGCAAAATTGTTGGCAAAAGAAAGCCACGACACTAATAATTGTTCGTTACATTGGTAGCAGAGGTTTAAAAATATCACGCCACGCCAACTCTTCTTCTACTATAAGGCACAAAGTGGGAATACATAAACACACACGCCTTACTCTGTTTGCAAATTAGTACATTTTATGACGTCACCAACTTGTTGTTGCTGCAGTTTGAACTAAGCGCGAATGGAAAAGAGGTGGCGTGTTTAGGAGATAATGGAAATTGAAACTGATATGGAAAATTTATGAAATTCTTTATTAATAGGCTTAGGACTATAAAAGTTAGCTAGTTTAAGAGCTGGTCGTCTCCTGATAAATAATATGCCTTAAAAAATAACGTCCGACAGATAGCATGAAATATATTGATAAAATACTGTATTGGTCGGTACAGACAGGCAGATGGACTGATCGTCTTTGCATTTGCTAACGGTGATTTTTTGGACGCGTTAGATGAAATGAGTCAAGCCATAGTACATGTAATTCTATTGAAGGAGGGGTAGACAAAGAGAAAGAAATTATGGGATGGCCCAAAACTAAATATGTATTTTGACCGTGGAAATTTGGAAATGAGTGAGAGGCAGACTTGTTATGTCAAAAATCAAGACTGTTTTTAGATTTTAATGCCAAAATGGGACAGACCGACAGACAGAGGTACGCCTTTTATTGTGTACTTTTGGCATTCCTTGGGAAATTTTGGCTTTATTTTCAAAAATTTGAAATTTAAAGTTAAATAGTTGGACCTCATTGGCCAACGCATTTTATATCAATAAAAACTTAGATAGGAGGGACGCCATTTGTTTAGAAACTGTCCAAGTCACTGGGCCAGTAAAGTACATCAAACTGGGCCCGGAACTCTTCATCAACGCACTTCTATGATATAAAATAAACTGTTTAACATACCGATAAAGTGTTCCCAATTAAATTGCAGACTATAAATAAAAGTCTTGAAAAGAAAGATAGGGTGAGATGTACACATCCCGACCCGCACTCCTGTAACAGTGTAGTGAGATTAATTTAAATCAACACCATTAAGTAAAAATCATATAACGTGTATGGACAGATGGTCCTTTTTAGTTAAGTAAAATTTCCTATATACATATATATATTCACACATTGATTACATTTTCAGTTGACAGTCCTGAACAAAAGAATATCTAGTTCAGGACAAAATAAAATTGTAAAAAAAGTTATCATCACAAAAATTTAAAAACACTGTGTTAGTTGGGTTGATCATAGAGATTAATAGTTGTTTATATGTGTGTTTGTGATTTACTTAACATCACACCACATTTGCAATACCCTAGACAATTTAGACGTAACTATCAGACATACTAGTCAAGAATAGGTCTGAGTGAGATCGTATGGTGATAGCAGAAAGGTACCCTGAAAACTCACTCTAACCTTAGATATTCAGGGACCTTCACAGCTGACCTCACTCAGTACAATAGGAAATACTAGAACAACAATAACAACACCAAAACCATCACAATGATGATGATAAAGAAATATGTGTAGCATATATGCAAATCCAAGACACCTGATTAAAGTATTATCAGGTAGCCCCGTGTTCTGGAATCTCCTGGGTAGGACAGGTAGACTGAGACCAAAGAATACACGGAGACGAGAACTGGATACAGACATTAATGCTAGAGGAAAACACTGAAAGACCATGAGCAGATGGTACGGTACAGGAAGACTTTGTATAAGATTGCTGAAGGCCTATGTTCCTAGGTAAGCTGAAAGGTGATGAAGAAGATGATAATGATAAAGACGACAACGAAGACGATGAAGCAGATGATGGTGGTGGTGATTATGATGATAATGATGGCGACGACAACGATTATGATGATATACAAATCGAAGACGAGATCACATAAGCCAGTATTTTCTTAGTTGTGTTTATGACTTAATAAAATAATATATTGCTTAATGCACGGCGAGCCTCGGTAGTGCAGTGATTATTGCACTGGCGTCCTAGCTCGGTGGTCCATGGTTCAATCCCCAGCTTAGGTGGGATTTGTTAGACCGCAAACGGCTTGGGGTCGAGCGAGCCTCATGAACTGGGTACCAGAGCAACTCTGGGAAGGTTAAGGCGGCCGGCGTGATGCTGACCACATCACCCCTAGTGTGCCGATGGTCAAGAAGATTCCCAATATGCTTCAATGGGCGTGTAACGGGATTCCCTTAACGTACGGCACAAGACAAGTTGCAGACTATCATATATGAGTGCTTTCGTAGATCAGAAGGAATGACAAGGGCAGAGATGTGGAACTGATGACAAGAACCAGACAACTTCCAGAGGAACAAGACATGACGGTGTTAGATAATACCCTGCATTGTGATGCTGTCAACAGGTTTCTTCAGTGGGTGTTCGATCCAAAATCATGGTGTAAAAATTACAAAACTCTAGCAATAATTGTAATTTCTACACTAGGGTAAATAATTAGGGAGTTTATATGTCATAAACTAGGAGATAAAGGAAGATAAAGAGAGAAGATTCTGGACAGTTTAACATCATGGCATGGAACGACGTCAACAACAGAGTTGATAAATAGTACTGGAGACCAGGGGCGTCCCTAAAGTACTTGGCACTGGGGCGGACGTTACCTATGTATGTGAAAACAAACCCACCAGGGTTTGGATTGATTAAAAACAATTACATCGATGAATCGAATTCTTTAATTGAAGATTACTTGATCAGTTTCTAACAATTTGATAAATTATTTTTTTTAAACCATAAATAATTTTTTTTTTTAAATCACTGAAGACTATTTATTTTACTTGTTATAAGGCAACTTAATACTGAAAATATATTGAAAATACTGCAAAGTTACAAACAAACTATTTATTATTATTACTATACAGTCATACCCGCTTTACGAAGATTTGCTTTCCGACGCTTCGTTCATACGACGGTTTTAAATTAACACCCATTCCCATGATACGACGGCTTGACTCGCTCATACGGCGCTTTTTCGACATGACACTTTTTCTAAACCGCTTTTCTTTGTTTTCTCTGCTACGCTTTATACTTCGTGACTCAGTGTCTTTTTGTCGCCTTGAAGAATGGGCTGCCGATCTAGAAGATGTGGCCTCTATGTCAGACTTCCTTCAATAATTCGGCAGTCGCCGCTCCAACCAGAAGAATACGACGTGTATAAAAGATAAATAATATACTGTTCTACATTGTTTGTTTCAATTCTAAGTTGATTAGTTGGTTTGTAATTTTAATATATGACCATTCTTCTTCTTCGTTCGTCCTGAAAAGGACGTTGGTTGCGTTGTGTCCGTTTACAGCGGAGCTGCGATATCTGCGCCTTTCGGCCGGCACATCCGACTTCAACACGGAATTTTTTGGGACCGGGTTTGCCCTCCCTCTTCGATCCCTACTCTCTCAGCCAGACTGCAGTGATGCAGCCTGTTTCCAAGACCACCTCGTAGAGGTGGAGTTGGGTCTTGGTCAGCTCCGGTTCGCTGACCCTGACGCAAGCAGTCAAGCTATGGGTCGCTGAGTGCATTCTCTATTGCTGCGTCTTTGGGTCATTGACCATTCCAGTACTGTACTTGCTTCAGCAGTGAAAAAAACAAAAACATGTTTCGCTTTACGTCGATTTTCGCTTTACAACAGTGTCCTGGAACCTAATATGTTGTATAACCGAGGCATGCCTGTACTTGCCTAATTCCATATCACAAACCTCGAACATAGCAAATGATCTCACAGTTAAGCAGAAATAAATAAACATTGTTAAAATAGAATTATCTATTAAAATTTGTTTTATCAATTAATAGATAAAAAATTTTCAAAAAGATTAAACGATGAAAATCGTTAAAGATCCCAGCCCTAAAAAAACACGTTTGATTTATGTGAAAGCACGTGGAGCACGAGATAAGAAGAAGACACTGGAGATGGATAGGACACACTTTGAAGAAGCGTGCTGACAGCATTACAAAGGTAGTCCTTGTTCTGGAATTTACAGGGTAAAAGAAGCAGAAGTAGACTGAACAATTCATGGAAAAGACAACTAGTGACTAACAATAACGACAACAACAAAACAATACAAAGAGCTGATGGCATGGAACAGGAGGAATTGAGATAACGCTTGTTGGGTGTCGATGTTCCTCCGAGAGTTGACAGAAAGAATGAGTAAGTGAATAAATGCGAGAATAAATGAGTGAATAAATGAGTAAATAAAAAAGTGAATAAATGAGTGAATAAATGAGTGAATAAATGAGTGAATAAATGAGTGAATTAATGAGTGAAAAAATGAGTGAATTAATGAGTGAATGAGTGTGTAGTAAAATGTGCGAGAATAATCGCTCATTTCAGTAAGATTTTAGTCATAAAATGATAATATATAAAACCAGCCCTGTTGTGTCTGACGGTGATGCTCTCACACGCCAGCAACGCTGCCTTTTGTGCAGTGCTAAAGCCTATAGAACGATTCCACGGTAAAAATCTAACACGCGTTTTAGTTTTGGTTTCGAAAACGTACTACCATCATTTTACCAGATCTGCTGCATACACTTTGCAGCCAAGACCTATAATTAACAATTTTGAGGAAGTGTGCCGCAAAATAACTATCTGAATTAACGTATTCTGTCAACTTTAACGCTGGTAATAAGTAGTAATCCTTACATTTTTTGGTAGTGTTACACGATACAATACAAATATTTAACGCCTATTCTTAACCCGCCATGCACAACCCCGCTTCGCCTGACACATTCCGCCATGCATATATACACGTTGCGACAAAGCCAAGAGAGGCAAAACACGCAGACAATTTTATTGCCTCCTCGCGGTAATGTTTCTGACGTCACAAAAACAAGTTAGTTATTTGAAAAATACATGCTAGCGAGAGTTGAAGATGGCCATCTTGTGTAAAATATTTATTTGACGATGACCGGTGACAAAATTGAAAATCTAAAACCATAATGAAACTGAACATAAAAAATATATGGCTTAGAATTCACTGAGCAAGAATGTGTTTTAAATAATATGATAGTCACAGTATTACCCAAATGGTTGAAAAAATACTAAATGTCTACGGACGCACGACCAGACGGACTGTTGTTTCTGCTTGTTTTTTTCTTAACGTTAGTGGGGACACCGGCTTAGAAGAGAGGCATTGAGGAAATTCAAATTAGCTTGGGAAACAAGAGTATAGGAGGAGAGGGGAGCGGTAGGAAAACTGTTACCAAAAACTAACATCGTTTTGCATTGGCATAACTAAAGCGGACTGGCCAATCGACTACCAGACGCAGAGTATGTTTGGAATTATTTTGGTTTTTCAAAAACTGCATTTGAATTCTGGTAGTCGCAAGCTTTTGATTGGCCAGTGCTACTAAATATTAGCAAAAAGCTTTCACTATTCATTGCCAGTTGAACTGTATTTTTGATTCAGAAACGCTGAGAACAGCTGTGATAAATTTAAAAGTAAATTAAATAACTATATGAGTATTTCACAGTCTGGACGGAGCAGAGGAAACTGAGGCCATTTCTTTGCAAAGTCAGCGTCATTTGTTTATATTTCTTGATTTGTGGTAAGGATGCTTTAGGAATTTAATATGTTTAATCCCATTACCAAAGTTAGATACTGCTATTGGGAAAAAGTGAAGGACGTGCTGGGAGCAGACATTGTTGAGTCCTCACGTTGAAATGTATCTAACTAATGTATGTTGTCATGATTATGTTTGAATATTATTGTATTAGAGCATATTAGTAAGCCTCTGTGTTCAATGAACACTGTTCAACATGCCTGAAGCATTTATATTTAAAAAGAAAAAGATGAGAAAAATATATAAAAGGAAATGTGGTTACCCCACATTATTATTATTATTTTTTTTTTGTACGCCCGCTAATACTCGAGGCGAAATCTCAGGTTATTATTTATGTCTAACCTGACATTGATTTTTACGTGAGTATCCCTTTATTTCTTGTACAGAGACAGGTGTCCCTCGCCATTCAGGCAAATACTCGCCGATTTCGGAGGTACCCATTGCAGCTGGGTCGGCTCAGGAGCCGCCAGTCCCTGGTCGACGACACTCCTTCAAATGTTCTCGCCAGGTCTCGAGTTAATCCAGTCCAAATCCCGGTCGACGAAAAATCCTCAAATGCCGTCGCCCGGGTTTGATCCTGTATCACCCGGTCGCCAGAGCGGTGTCCCCACATTATATTATTGAGGAAAACTATGTAAACGTACAGTGGCGTATCTGCTATAGGATCCTGAGGGGTGGTCACAGCAAGGTGGGAGTCATGAAAATTAGGGGATGAGTGCACCTGAAATGCACGCGAGGCTGACCCCATACCCACGTATGAAATTAAATAATAGATTAAGTGATCAGATGTAAAAGGCCAGGCTGTTCTTTTGTTGCAGAGGTTTCGTTTCCTGTTGCCAGCTGGTGACAGGAAACCTGAGGAGTGACGATTACGCCAAGAAGTCTCCTACACTTTACGTATGCTGTCAAGAGATAACAGCAGGAGCTTGGGTGTGTGACGTGATATCGATATTTCTGCAACTACACAATATCTTATCTTTCAACACGAAACCCCAGGTGATATGTTAAGAACCTGGGTACATCTGACAGTTTCGGTTTAAATAAACCTTGGTAATTCAAGTCATACTCAGGACTTTTGTGGGGTATGATGACATTACAGCCCCTCATACACAGTGACTCTCTCTCTCTCTTAGAAGAATAAATTTAAGCTGTGAACATTCAAATAGGAAATACATATAATAACATTGTAGTATTTGGGCAGATTGTCCACACAATTTTAGTTAATCTTTTATGTAAACTATCTTGTCCTCTTTTTCAAAGACCTGTCTAAACGATATGACTGGACAGGCAAAATAAATTGTACAAAAAAAATTAATTTTAAAGAAAAACTTAAATACAGGTTTTATTCACTTCCACATAGTAACTTAAAGTGTTTTGTGTTGTGTACCATCATTTCATTTCTCCCCTAGACACTAGGTACATCAGACACTAGAGCCAACACAGTGACCGTGTGAGATCTATAAAGGTAGCGTTAGGTTCCCTGCACTTAATTCATCATCATCATTTATAGAGTCAGGGGCCTACATGTGCTTGACCTCACACGGTTCATACATACACGGATTTCATTCTTTTAGGATACCATCATAACCTCCCCAGCAAAATCTAACTTTGCTATATAAATTGGTAGGCTTGTCCGGGCTTTTGAATTTCTCCTAGTACTACATACATTGGGGTCTGGGTCTTAGCATAAACAACATTCTATTGTCCCAGGAAATCCCCATAATCATTATTGCCCAAGATTTGGGAAGTAAAGAAACTGTCAGAACCCAGAATTAATTAGATAAAATTATAACTATTTAGAAATTTTGTTAGAACATTTTGCATTTATCAGAATGGCAGATCTTTTCAAGTTTCGATCTGCGGCTGTTCAGACTGCAAAAGAAATGAATATGGAGGGTCATATCTTAATTGACTATGTCACCTCAGAATGTGATAAATTTATTACTAGGGAAGAACATAGGTTAGCTGAGGAAAAGAAAATGCAATTAGAAGATGCTAGGGAGACTAAAAAATTAGAGGCTGATAGTAAGGCTGAGATTAAGAGGCTGCAGTTGGAGGAAAAGAAACTTGAGGCTGGAAGGGAGGCAAAGAAACTTGAGGCTTGAGGCTGAGAAGGAGGAAAAACGTCAACAGAGGGAGGCGGAACGAGAGAAAGAAGAAAGGAGATGGGAGGCGGAACGAGAGAAAGAAGAAAGGAGATTAAAGGCGGAACGAGAGAAGGAAGAAAGGAGATTGGAGGCGGAAAGGGAAGATAAAAGATTACAAAGAGAACATGAGATACGACTAAGGGAGTTAGAGCTGCAAGGCCATGCTCCTGAAAATGGAACTAGCCCCTCCACTTCCGACTCAGCCGCAAGCCAGGGGGCCTCCTCATCAGCCATGGGGTTCCATTTAGATTACTTTGTGGAAAAGGATGATGACATTGAGTCGTATTTAAGCAGATACGAAATATTAGCCACTACTTATGGGTTAGAAAGAGAAAAATGGGGTGTAAAGTTGTCTCAGGTTCTTCGAGGAACAGCTTATGAAGTGTTTTCCAAAATGAGCAGGGATGACCAAGACAACTATGACATGTTGAAGCAGGCTCTTCTGTTAAGATACAAAAAGAACGGAGAGTTTTATAGAAAGAAATTTAGGAATGCCAGGCTACTGTCGGTTGAGACCTATCACCAGTTCTCCGCCCAACTGAAGACGTATATGGAGAAATGGGCTTCTTTGGGGAAAACCCAAGATCTCAAAGAGATGATACTCATTGAACAGATGAGAGAGTCCATGGCTCCAGACATGAGAAAATTTCTCATAGAACAGGGCGCGGAGAGGCTGGGTGAGATCATAAATGTCGCTGAGAGGTATCAGGCAGCCCAGGCAGAGGTAGCTGGTATCAAGAAAAAACCAGTAGATCAGCATAAGGCTCCTCAAAACCATAATAAATATGACAACAGAAATAAGCAGAACTTTGATAGGCCTCGGAATGATTTTAAAAATAAAATCTCACATTTCAATGACAGAAAGAATGATGAAAGAAAACCTTTTCATCATAGTAGATTATATTGTTGCCGGTGTAGGATGGACAACCATAACACCGAAAATTGTAGAAGGAAACCTGTAGTAATGGCCACGCTTCAGGTCAGGTCGACTCCTAGAAAAGTGGAGGAACCACCAAAAACAATGTCTCGTAAACAGTGGAGAAAGGCACAGGCTGAAGATAGGTCACTGAAGCCGTGTTTTGAGAAACTCCAAAAACTCCATACCCCTCCTAGGAAAGGAGACTTCTATTTGGACGATGGACTGCTTTGCAGGGCGGATAAAGCAGGATTATCCGGGTGTGGACAGGTAGTAGTGCCATCGAAATATAGGGCACGAGTTATGAGACAAACACATGTTCTAGATGGTGAACACCAGAAGATGGGTACCACATGCCAAAAAACATCTGTTGGATATTTCTGGCCCGGAGACGTTGAAGACTAAAGAAAATTTGACGAGGACTGCGAACAGTGCAGCAAGAAAAATTCCACAGGGTGGAAAAATAATAACCAAATGCAAGAGAAGCATTATGGCAAACCTGGGCCAGAAAATAAAGAGGGAACACCCACACGTGGGAAAATGAATCAAGACCTAGACACGCCACGGGGAAAACTTAGGCCTGGAAAGAAAAATAATTATAATAATGTTGAACAAGGGGAACTGGAACCCCCTTTTCACAGACAGTCTTCACTCGAATGTTTTACAATGGCCACTATGCAGCGAGTACAAAGAACTGTTATACCCCAGAATAAGCCGACGATCCCTCGGTCGGACTTATGTAAACTGGAGGAAGATAAAAGAGAGAGAAGATCTCTCACAATGAACTCAAAGTGGGGAGAAAACCCCACGAAAAGAATCGGTAGTGGTAGATTCCTGTGTGATGACACAAGGAAGAAACGTCCGCAAAACAAAGCTTCTAATGTAAAGGACCTGACGGGTGCCATGAAAAATAAGTATGAAACATTAAAAGTCCACATGTAATTTGTTAAGGACCTGGACAGATGAGAAGGCAGAGGAGACTGTTACCTCATCTTATCAATATGTGAACGAACTGACCACTCGTTTAAAAACTAGTTGGAAACTGGCAAATGATAATTTGAGACAAGCCAGGAAAAAGCATGCTGCTTACTATAATAAGAAAGCTAAGGATAGGGTACTTGCTGTAGGGGAGAAGGTACTTCTTCTATTGCCAGGCAGCAACAATAAACTTCAGATCGGATGGCAAGGGCCTTACACAGTTTTGGAAAAGGTATCCAGAACAAATTATAAGATAGACAAAAAGGGAAAGGAAAAAGTCTATCATGTGAACCATTTAAAGAAATATCTGGACAGATAAATCCAGGAAGGAACACACCTATTGGCCTTGTCTATTGCAACCGAAATGAAAAATGACCCTCTCTCCTCATTCGAATATCCACTGAAACCCAGTGAAACGTTTGCACAGGTGAAGATCAGTAATCACCTGACAAAAGGACAGAGGGAGAAGGTTCAAGAGGTCCTTGAGAAACATACAGATGTGTTAACGGATAAACCGGGGCACACCAATTTGTTGGAATATGATATGAAACTACTAGACCCAGCACCTATCTGTATGAGGCCCTATTCTATTCCTTTCGCTAAGGAAAAAGCTTTGAAAGAGGAGATTGATTATTTGTTACAAGAAGGGATTATTTCTCGCAGTGAGTCTCCTTATAGTTCCTGTGTGGTTTTGTTGCGGAAACCATCGGGAGGACATAGACTGTGCATAGATTACAGGAAACTGAATGCTGTCACAGAAGGTCAGGTGGATCCATTACCTGATACTACTCAACTATTTGCCAGGCTGAACAAGGCAAAATATTTTTCTAAGGTGGATCTCAGCACAGGCTATTACCAAATTACAGTAAAGCTTGAGGTTCGACCTTATTTAGCATTTAGCACCTCGGAAGGTCATTTTGAGTTCAACATGTTACCGTTTGGTTTGAAAAATGCCCCGAATGTGTTTTCAAGGATGATGCGACAATTATTGGATCCCCTGAAAAATCCATGTATTTCGAATTTTATGGACGATATCCTCATTGCTACGGAAACATTTGAGGAACACGTTACCTCTTTGAATATGCTGTTTGATAGACTCAGAGAGGCTAACTTAACTGCTAGGCCAACAAAATGTTGTATTGGTTGTAAAGAGTTGGAATTCTTGGGACACACTGTACACCGGGGTAGCATGACCCCTGATCCCAAGAATCTGGAGAAACTGAAAAGAGCCCCTAGGCCACAAACAAAGGAAGATGTGCGATCTTTTGTATCGTTGTGTGGTTTCTACCAAAAGTACATCAAAAATTTTAACTCTATATGTGCTCCTCTGACGCAAAGGTCAACCAGATACAATAAATTGGTCAGCACAGTGTGAATTGGCTTACCAGGAGTTAAAAGAGAAACTTACAAGCAGGCCAGTATTGCAATTGCCTGACTTGATTCAAGAATTTATCGTGAGAACTGACGCCAGCAATGTGGGCCTAGGCGCTACATTGTTGCAAAGGTCCTCCTCACAGGATGGGGAACTGAACCCAGTCGCTTTGCAAGTCGCAAGTTGAACAAGGCGGAAAATAATTATTCAACAAGTGAAAAAGAATGTCTAGCTTTGATATGGGCGATAAAAGAATTCCAGATTTATTTATATGGCAGGACATTTGTGGTCCAAACGGATCATTCACCACTCGTATTCCTGTCACAGGCCAAGCATGAAAATTCCAGATTATTGAGATGGTCCTTGTTATTGAAGCCATACTCATTTCTGATAGAATACATTCCCGGCCCTCGCAACGTAGGTGCAGACTTTTTGAGCAGACATCCTTATGATGAAGATCAGAAAAACGCGTAAGACTTCATTGAGCTAAGTTATCTCGCAGATTATAACCTGCTAATGATTGCATGTTTTAGGATGAGAGGTGTGTAGTAAAATCTGCGAGAATAATCGCTCATTTCAGTAAGATTTTAGTCATAAAATGATAATATATAAAACCTATTGTGTCTGACGGTGATGCTCTCACACCCCAGCAACGCTGCCTTTTGTGCAGTGCTAAAGCCTATAGAACGATTCCACGGTAAAAATCTAACACGCGTTTTAGTTTCGGTTTCGAAAACGTACTACCAACATTTTACTAGATTTGCTGCATACACTTTGCAGCCAAGACTTATAATTAACAATTTTGAGGAAGTGTGCCGCAAAATAACTATCTGAATTAACGTATTCTGTCAACTTTAACGCTGGTAATAAGTAGTAATCCTTACATTTTTTGGTAGTGTTACACGATACAATACAAATATTTAACGCCTATTCTTAACCCGCCATGCACAACCCCGCTTCGCCTGACACATTCCGCCATGCATATATACACGTTGCGACAAAGCCAAGAGAGGCAAAACACGCAGACAATTTTATTGCCTCCTCGCGGTAATGTTTCTGACGTTACAAAAACAAGTTAGTTATTTGAAAAATACATGCTAGCGAGAGGAGAAGATGGCAGTCTTGTGTAAAATATTTATTTGACGATGACCGGTGACAAAATTGAAAATCTAAAACCATAATGAAACTGAACATAAAAAATATATGGTAGTATAGCTTAGAATTCACTGAGCAAGAATGTGTTTTAAATAATAGGATAGTCCCAGTATTACCCAAATGGTTGAGAAAATACTAAATGTCTACGGACGCACGACCAGACGGACTGTTGTTTCTGCTTGGTTTTTTCTTAACGTTAGTGGGGACACCGGCTTAGAAGAGAGGCATTGAGGAAGCTCAAATTAGCTTGGGAAACAAGAGTATAGGAGGAGAGCGGAGCGGTAGGAAAATTGTTACCAAAAACTAACATCGTTTTGCATTGGCATAACTAAAGCGGACTGGCCAATCGACTACCAGACGCAGGTGCTGGGAGCAGACATTGTTGAGTCCTCACGTTGAAATGTATCTAACTAATGTATTTTGTTATGATTATGTTTGAATATTATTGTATTAGAGCATATTAGTAAGCCTCTGTGTTTAATGAACACTGTTCAACATGCCTGAAGCATTTATATTTAAAAAGAAAAAGATGAGAAACATATATAAAAGGAAATGTGGTTACCCCACATTATATTATTGAGGAAAACTATGTAAATGTACAGTGGCGTATCTGCTATAGGGACCTGAGGGGTGGTCACAGCAAGGTAGGAATCATGAAAATTAGGGGATGAGTGCACCTGAAATGCACGCGAGGCTGACCCCATACCCACGTATGAAATTAAATAAAAGAATAAGTGATCAGATGTAAAAGGCCAGGCTGTCCTTTTGTTGCAGAGGTTTCGTTTCCTGTCACCAGCTGGTAAACCTTGGTAATTCAAGTCATACTCAGGACTTTTGTGGGGTATGATGACATTACAGCCCCTCATACACAGTGACTCTCTCTCTCTTAGAAGAATAAATTTAAGCTGTGAACATTCAAATAGGAAATACATATAATATTCATATTCATAACCCTCCACTCCCAAAGGAGCATAGGCCTTCAACAAACACATGCCAAGTCCTCCTGTCACGTGCCATCATCTCAAGTTCTTTCCATGTTCTCCTCATCATTTTCACCTCTGTTTCCAACTCTCTTCTCCATGTACTTCTTGGTCTTCCTCTGCCTCTCTTGCCCTGCGGGTTCCAGAACAAGGACTGCCTTGTAATGCTATCAACAGGTTTCCTCAGTGTGTGTCCTATCCATCGCCATCGTCTTCTTCTCATCTCTTGTTCCACTGTCACTTGTCTAGTTCTTGTCATCAGTTCTACGTTGGTAACCTTGTCATACCATTTTAATCCCTCTATTCTACGCAAGCACCCATTTATGAAAGTCTGTTGCTTTTTGGTTGTTGTCTTTGTTGTTCTCCATGTCTCAGAGCCATACAATAGGACTGACTTCACATTTGAGTTGAAGATTCTTATTTTCGTGTTGGATCCTTTTTCTCTTGATCTCCATATATTTCCCAATGCAATGAAAGCTCCTCTTGCCTTTTGTATTCTTATTTTGATATCGCTGTCTGTCCCTCCAACTTTGTCTATATTACTGCCAAGATACGTATATGATTCTACATCTTGTATTGGTGTTTCTTCAAGTTCAACCCTATTATCATTACCTGCATCTATTCGCACCATTCTTGTCCTTTCCCTGTGCACCCTCAGACCCAACTGCTGTGACCTCCCATCGAGTGCCTTCAATCTGTCCCGCATCCGACTACGGCCACGGGACAGAAGAGCCAAGCCATCAGCAAAATCCAGATCATCCAACCGCTCAGCCAGAGTCCACTGGACTCCACCCCCGCCGTGTGCCGTCGATGATCTCACAACCCAATCTATTGCCAGCAAGAAAAGAAATGGAGACAAGAGGCATCCCTGCCGCACTCCTGCCTCCATCCCAAACGGTTCTGCAAGCTGTCCCTCATGAAGAACTCCGCACGCCATGTCCCCACACGTTTTCCTTATTAAACCAATGATCCCCAGGGGAACTCCACAATGCCTCATCAACCTCCAAAGCGACCCTCTGTCCACACTGTCAAATGCCCTTCCACAGTCCACAAATCCGATGTACAGTGGTGAACCCCATTCCAGACCCTGTTCAACCACCATTCTCAAAGTGGCCATCTGGTCCGCACATGATCTGTCCCGTCGAAAACCTGCCCGCCCATCTCTCAATCTCTTGTCCACGGACTCTTTTAATCTCTCAAGGAAAATCCTGTCCAATACCCTTCCTGGCACCGAAAGCAACACCATTCCTCTACAATTTGTGCACTCTTGCAAATTCCCCCCCCCCCCAGGCAACCCAACCAGACACCCCCCTCCACCCCGCCGGCATCCCCTCCCCCTCCCAGACCCCACCAAGCAATTTATATAACATCTCTGCAGCCGCGTCGACATCCGCCCTGACGGCCTCCGCTGGAATG